>LS056093.1:0-13130 GCA_900241095.1 Acartia tonsa | reverse complement strand
AGTTTGGGTGGATTAATGTATACTAGAGCAGCAGAGTAATAGTATAGAGTTTGGGTGGATTAATGTATACTAGAGCAGCAGAGTAATAGTATAGAGTTTGGGTGGATTAATGTATACTAGAGCACAAGGTGAAGCAATGCATACTTGAGAAGCACTGTTAATTAATATATGTTAGTGTTGCTGCTTTAGATCACTATAATCCTCTCAAATTCCTTACCAATTATGAGAGAGCAAATATGAATATGAGAGTACCAATATATTAGTCTTTTAGATTTGAAACCAGGCAGCTAATTTTACTCTGAAAAAGTCTTTTCTCTCAAAAATTAACTTTAAATAAACTGATTTAAAGATCAATAAAAGCTATGCTACAAATTGCAAACTCTCTAATTCAGGCGTTAATCAAACTGACTCATATATTTCAATATATTCCTTTCTAAAAAAATCGACCAAAAGAGCTCAAAGCTTTATTTATATATCAAGCCATACATATTTTGTTAATTTTTCATAGCCTAAGTAATTTGTTAAACTTAGATAAATAGAAAGATAATTGGAAAAACGGTTACAGATACTTTTGTAAGCAAAAATACTTTGTAAGCAAAACTGTAAATAGAATTAAGTTAAGTACTGGTATATTACTGTAAAATTTTAATTCTATTGCAAAAAAGCTAGTTATTGTGAACATTAGGATCTAAGACACTACCAACATAAGTATATTCCAAGAGTTAAGTAACATTTTAATAACTAATTCATCTACATATGTCAAAAGCATATTTAAATAAATCACAGTCACTACAAGCATAAAGTATTGAAAAGTAGAGATGTTCTTTCTGAAGTCATCTGTTTACCTAACTAATCCTGACTTAGTGACATTTGTTATAGGGTAGATACGCTTCATGCAATTGCAATTTTTTACACACTTAATGAAGATGTTCTTAGAGTGGGAACTTTGGCTATCCATCTATTTTTTACAATCTATATACTTAACTATCCATCTATCTTTATATTTAATCTTTTTTTTGTGAGGGGAGGGGGTAAAAATCTTTTTTCGTTGTTTTCTATTTATTATTTTTAAATTAATTATTCATTTACTTATTTTAAATAAAAATATCTATCTATTCTTTTCCATCTCTGCAGTTTTGCTAAAATATTTGCCACACATTTTTTCGCACTCAAAGTATTAGAAAAAATATAATAGAGATAAAACATAAGAAGTATAAAAACTAAATTAATGAATACACTAAGATAATAAACTAGGAGCAAATGATAAATATTTAAGATACAGCTAATCCGCCCTTACCTAAATATTTTATTTTTTTAGCAGCTTAATATTGATTTGTTTACACCTACTGTGTAATTCTAAGTGGTTATGACTTTTTTAAAATTTGCAATTTGATGGGGATGTGCCAGGGTGGTTTAATGTGGAGAGGTTTATAGGGTTGGAGCCCTCAGGGGTGTATCCTCCTGCCTTAGTTTTGACAGGAAACAGGATACCCCCCCCCCCTCTCAATTAACTGCACTTTATCTCCTTTTTTAGAGATGCTACTTATCTGAAATTTCAATATTTACTATCTCTATTGGCGAAGACTACCAAGAAATGACATTAACCTCTGAATTCTTGGTTCATGAGAAACTATCTATCTAGCTAGCTAAATATCTGGCTACCTTTCTAGCTATCTTTTGAGGCATAGCTTTTACAAAATCGTGGTAAATAAAGGATTATGGTTCTTTTTTTGTTTGTTAAGATCTCGCTAACTACTGACCCGATAGAGTTCCCATTTCAGGAAGTCCCAGGATTGTTCTAGGCCATTGCACAAAATGCACCAATGATCATTTAATACCCAAAATATTATATCCATCTATCTTATCAGTTGGCTAAAAACTTTAGGTACTTTAGATTGGTTAGTTCCAAATTAGTAGTGCAAAATATTTTCAATCAATAATTTTGATCTATCTCATTACCAATTTATTATCGGTCTTGAGATCTCTGGTTCTTTGTGGTGTTTTAAAATCCACCAGTAAAGATTCCCATTTGTGAATGTTATCATCCTTGTTTTAGAATATATATCTATCTATTTCCCTCTCATAAGATCATGGGAAAGGTCTTCAAAAAACTAAAAGCTTCTTCCCAACTTTTTCCCCAGGGGGAGGGACAAATAATCTTTCATTATTTGAAAACAGTGTATACATATATAAAACAAAGGTGATCATGGCTGTCTTAACATCGATAGTAAAATATATTTAGAATATATTTCATTCAGTATTTAGTATTTGTGACATACTCATGTTGATATAATAATAATAATACGCTTGACTGGGAAGCATTATTTTGGCTTTCACAATTTTTTCCATTTTAATAGTCGACCAATAGGCATGTGATAAAGTATAGTTAAAGCTATCACATTTTTTAAAACAGTTTTTTTTTCTTTGAAGCAAAATGTGTATATCTAAAATGGCTGGTGCAATTGGGTTGAGACTTTTAGGGAGGCTTCATGTATGTATCAGGATGGTTTTAGGCTTTTTTCATGATTCCTTCTTTTTCAGTCAAAGTCCATAGTTATAGACACAATATAACAACATTTCTAAAATCAACCATTTTACTAACAGAAATTATTTCTAACATGTAATTAACTCTAATCTAATAATTACATATTGAAATAACAAAAAGTTTATGAGCAAATGTGTCTCAAAGCCATGTTTCCCTTTCGCTCATAAAATTTGCCAAGCGCCTCTCCCTTTTTTATGACAAATGATTCGTACACAGTGGGAAAAAACTTAAAAAGACGTGAAGTGTACCAAAGAACATCATTTCTCCAATATGTCACCCATGATCACACTTCTAAGCCAGAACCACTAAATAAAATAGTCGACACAAACCATAAAAATTTATTGGCACTATTTTTGAAAGGTTAAACAATATGACTATCTGACAAAGGTTCTTACAATCAAAGGGTTAATTATCTGTAACTGTCAGACACCTGACTTATTTATATGAAAAGTATAGCCATGAATTTTATTAGCGGATCTTTCGGGTTCCATTATTGAAGTTTTTTCCCATAGTGCTTTGGTACTTCTGTTTCTTCCTTATGAAGAATGAGTTGAATTTTTTATAATTGAGGTTTTCTGCCACTTTTGCTACCTACTATTAGGTTTTATTAGGGAGGAGATAGAACAATGGAACTGAAAGTAATCTATACCTTTATCTCTCACCCAAACTTTGAAGATTTCAAAGGCAGGCTTTCATAATTTAAGATGCTTATTTTGCAATGCTACTTGAAAGAAAAGTAGATAAAATTGGTTTTGAAAATATCAACACAGACTAAACCTCACTTAATAAAAACTTTGTGATAATGACCTAAAATATGAGAAGTAAACATAAAGATTTTGAAAGTCCATTTTTTAAAACATGAGCATAAAATTTAAACGTTAATATGTCATAAAATAATCAAATCTTTTAGAAGAAAATAATGTAAAAAGATATAGTTTGGAGTTATTTTATGTAAAAGCTATGATTAGAAAAAAGAACAGTTATGTCCATATGAAGCGCAACAATTACAAGATATCAATAGTTTTAAATAAAATAACATTTTCGTGAGATGACTTAAAGATAATACTCATTTTTTTTGACGAACCGCTTAAAGAACGCAAGAAATTTAAGAGTAACTGCGCTACTAAACACTTGAAAAACTATGACTTTTTTAGCATCAAATATTTAACCGTTGAAAGAGTTTTTGAAATCTTTATAAAAACCTCTTGGGACTCTAATAGCCTAAGAAAGAAAGGTTTTAAGAAGTTATGAGCAAGAACAAATTTTAGCAAGAAAGCATAGCTGATGGGGAAAGATAAATTGTAGATAGAAGCTTTGATAGATATAATGATAGAGTGAGATAGATGGAAATATAAATGGATAGAGGGGGAGATAGAGATTGAGGGGGGGGGGGTGAGTGTTAGAGAGAGTGGGAGAAAGGTAAAGAAAGAGAGATTGAAAGAAGACATAAGGAAACAGGAAAAAGAAAATAAAGAGATAAGGATTAAGATCAAAAAAAGAAAAAGAAAGGTGATTTTAAATCCAAAACTCGTACAAATTGATAATCGTATAGATACTTTGCATCTTTGCAGGATGATTTAGACCCTAAAAGGGAGCATCTTGCATAATCATGCTCTTAAAAACTACCATCAATAGATAGATAAAATTTGACGAATGGATAAATTGATGTGTATAGAAAGAAGAATAGATAAATAGATTCTGAATATGAATAAACATGCTTTAAAAAGCTATTGTAAAAGATATTCAAAGACAAATAGAGTTTATAACAAATGAATCAAATTTTCCTTGACATTTTTAAAGCTTACAATATTATCTTAATGTAAAATTTAATAGTTTGGTAAATTAATAAACATAAAATAGATAGAGAAATATAGAGCATATATAGATGAATGTATAGATAGATAAATAATGGGTTAAAATAGGATAGATAGGAAACAAGACAAATCCAGTCCACAATCAGCTTGGCAAAAACAATAGTTTAAATTTTAAATAGGATTTATTTTGTATCAGACCAAAAGCTAACCTGCGATATTAGCATAATTTGGAGATGCAAGTTCGAATCTGGACCAAACCACATCGTACTAGAGACGATAAAATTGTACATACAGCAGATACGTGTCAGGAAGAAGAAAGATAGGTTGTCTGATGTTTTTTACCTTTTACCCATTGAATTGAATTGAAAAGAGGAAGCAGATTATAGTGCTTTAAAAAATGTCATCATATAATACAATTGACCAATGATAGGCCTGTTTACATTTTAATTGACCAATGGTATTGGCCTATCATTGGTCATTTGAATTGTATGACGTCATTTTTTTAGCTGATCCGAAGTGAGATAATACTGACAGACCGTCTTTATAAAGTAGTTGTGCTGCTAAAAAATGTTGCTGCTTAATCATGCTCTTAAAAACCTACTATTCATCTTTCTCTAGCTACAGATTTAATAATTTCCTAAAATTTAGATTGGATCAAATTTTACCCCATTTGTGCAATGTTATTTCTGGGTTTTTTACCATTTTTCTGTCATTTAAACTAGACTTTGTGTAATTTCATTTGTCCTATAATGATGATAACAATACCTAAAAAGTTGGAAAGAGGGATAAGGGGTGGAATGAAGGGGTCCTTTTCATTGCAGATTAATCTAGAAGATTCTTTAAAATTAAAGGATAGCGCATAGAAAGTTTTTTTTTATCTTCCACGAAAAATAACTTATATACCTATAAACAATAATAAACATTAATAAATCGAAGTTTTCTGGATACAAAAATCATGTTTAAAAAGTTTCAAATATTATAAAATAAAATACTCATTCTTTTTATGCCTGAATAGTACACATTCTAAATACACCATACATATGTTTTAATTTGGGTTTAGCAGTTGGGCAAATGGATATCTTTTAGTTGCTTTCTATTTAGGTTACCACATCAATTGCATTAAAGCTATCCTTACAATTTTCCCCCTTTCTAACTGAGTAAAAAAAAATTGTATTTATCCATCTTGACGGTCACAGACGGAAATAAAAATCTGAGCAAATTTTTAAATGTACCTTTTAATAATAGAGGCCTATGGGTGTTTCCTTACCTTACCAAGTAATGGCGGGATTCTCCGTCGATTTTTCAGTGATAATCCAGGACATTATCAGTTTGCAATGGGATGCGATACTATAACACCCAAGGATATTAGGTTAAGTAACATCCAACAGACAGTCAACCCTTTGATTGTACGATCTTTGTCTGAGAAGTCCTAACTGTGAGTTGCGTCTGTTTTTGGGCCAATACATTCCCCTACTCTAACTAATTATGTCGCGCACCTGACTTAGCAGCAGTAGGAACCATTTTTAACTTCTTTATTAATGACGCGAACCTATCACCTCCCCGACGACGAGCAAATGCTCCTCATTGTCAAGTTTTGAGGACCCATTTAATATTGACAATATATCTTATCTACTCAACTATAAATATAATTATAATGATATAACAAGAAATATATAAATATTATATGAAAAATTCAAATCATGACAACAAAATTGGGACTTCTTATAATTCTTTCCTTTCACGGACACAGAAACGTTTATTGGCTGATTTTAAAATTTGACTATAATCTGCTATAACGGAATGGTATGAAACGTATTGTATATATTTTACAATGGTTCGGCTTTTTGTAAAACTAAAGGGTTGTTTGTGCTCTTAAAGGATGCATGCTATTTATTGTCTACAAGATTTTTATAGCTGGTCTAAATAAGATATAGAAATGTCACCATAATAGTCATGTTGAAAAAAGATTTTTTCAAAATAATGTTTGGATGTATTTGATTAGAAATTGTTTTGGTAAGAATTGTTCCTAAGGCTGATAACTGCCCTTTTTCCCTTTTATCATCCTGTATTGACAGAAAGTCAACGATTCTAAAACTTTTTGATAAAATTTGTACATTATTTGTTTGTTCTTTAGAATTCCTTACTTTTGAAAACACGAAAAGTGGTTATTATAGGGAGGGAAGGGACATTGGGCTGTTTATTACATTAGCCCCCAAAGTTTTATAATATCGTTTGGTTAACAATATTGGGGACATTACTGAATTTTGATTGGCTAGTTCATTAAGTTGAGTGTCAATACGTTTCAATTACTAATCTACAGAAGGAGTAATTTTGTAAATCATCATTGGGAATGAACATTGTCTTATCCTTTTAGATCCCTGGGTTATTAGAAGGTATATTTTTCTCTATATTTCACCCGAGTTTGTTTGTTTACTTGTCTTACATTTATAACAATAAAAAAAATAAATATTTTTCTTGTTATCTATTATTCAACAGCTTCATCGTTAAGTAAAGTAGCCTCTCCTTAAAATAGCATAAAACCTGCTAATTCTTAAACGTTCTTTAGTTCCCCGACTAAGGTTTAAACCTTTAAAAAGAGAATAGAGGGGGCATGATCTGTCCAAAAGGCGGAGACCCTGTCTTTGAAATTAAATATAAACACAGCCGAGCCCCTACAAAAGAAAAGAAAGCAATTTGAAAGCAAACAAAAGGGTCTCCATTACTTGGGCCAGGTAGTTGTCTGGATTTTAAATCTATACTTATGCATTTATTGTTTTAACCATTAAAGGGGGAATGACGCAAAACTAAAACAAGTGAAGGAGAAAAGAAGGAATATAAAGCGTTATTACACAAATAGAAAAAAAGGTGAGTGTCAGAGGGAGAGACAGTTGTTCTGTAAAGTAGAAAAATACAACCATATAAATAAAAATTTTAAATTGTTAGTAATTTTTATGTTGGTTTTCCAAGTGAAATTAGTTATACACTTGTTCTTATTACTAAAAAACAGGCCTTCCGAATCAGCTTATACCAACAACAATATTAATTCGTAAAATTATCATAAAACCTATCCGTGATTTTCAGCTGTCGTTGGGGAACAACACTTGATAGTATTGAAAACATTTTTATCTGCCCCCCAAATATTATTTTAAATTTATTTCGCTTGTTGGTTATACCTTATTCTTGCTTTGGAATACTTTGCAATGAAATCTGTAAATATTATTTATTTCTTGCATATGTTTGACGTTGTTCGTGGCATTAAACATGCCAGGGACAACAAAAAAGCTTTTAAAACATGCTATGTAAAACAAGTTTATTATGTTTCACCTGTATATATTATATCTTCTTACTCAGAGATCTTTTTCTGTTATGAATTTTTTCTCAAAATACTTGTACTTGTCCATCTGGGGTTGAAATAATTTATCGGATATCCGAATGGATTTGCTCCATTATGGAAATGTTTAACAGAGGGGCAGATAAAAAAGTTAAACTTTCCTGTATAATTCTCATAGCAAGAATTTCCATATTTGAGTTGTGTTAGAAAGATAGGTCTTATTTCTAGGAAAGTGGGAAGAAATATGTTTTTGTTGTCTAAATTGTAAAGCACGGCAGTTTCAGATTCATCGCAGTCTCAGTAGCAAGGCTGGCAAAAGTCTTGCCGTCTTAAGCATGGCTTGAATTATCCTCCACAGCAGTTTCGTAGAGGGAGCAGCTGCCGGAACAGGACCCTCGCAGCTTAGAGAAGGAATAAGTCACCATTATATGTATCAATAAGCCGAAGTCAACCTAAACCGCGCTAAAATTATTTCAGCCAAACCCACAATCAGCAGCATTCGGTTGATCTAATCTTTTGAAGCCGCGCAACTGAGTATAGGGCCGCCAAGCACGGACAAAAATAAATTTACAAAAAAATTTATTGAAGAAAATGATGATTTAAGATAAAAGATATTTTTATTTGTCCAACTTTTTACGAATTCTATTTTCAAACAATTGTTTCAATTTGCCGGGAGGTTCGTTGAAGGTTTTCTTTACTTAAAAGTTTCTAAATTCAAAATATTTTTATAAGGGAAGATTTTCTATAATTAGGGTTGATTCGTCCTTCCGTAACGGAGCTCTTTTCGTGTAACGGTTAGCCCTTTTCTTTCATTTCGGTCCTTTAGCAGCCTAGCGTTTTGAAGAAAACTGTAGAGTGGAAAAAGTAAGGGAGAAAAAATAGATAGGAAAATGGGAATGGATTATACGACAAATGAAAAAAGAGAAATAAACTAGCATTACAAACTGACAGAAATACAATCATGGACAGTTATAGAGAAGCTTCACTAAAAAATAAAAATATTGAAAATGTAAATTTTAAGGAAGTGGTATTGCAATAAAAATCAGGTCTGCAAAAATTTTCTGTGTGCTTGCTTCCACCAAAGTGTTTTATATTGACCAAGCAACAAAATAGCACAAAAATAATAAGATTCGTTTTTATATGTAAGGGGGGCAGCTAATGTTATTTACAGGACTAATGGCGATGAAAATATAAAAACAATACTTTATGCGGTAGTAGTGTTTCACCAAAAAATTTGACTAAAGTATTGAAAAAGTATTTATTTATTTGTGAAACTTTACAGTTACTTCTCACGAAACCTTAGTTTATAAAAATAAGAGTTTAAACTAATGGGATATCCTTTAGTGTGATTTTTTTTAGAATTTTATGGATTTTTAAGTGACTATGTCTACAAGATTTTTTTTTACAAATAATGAACTGCAGTTTAAATATGTATTGTATATGTAGAATATGTAATGACGATTCAAACACATACAAAAAATGAGCTAATGATAATGATATCAATGAATAAATTTATATCAAAAGAAACAAAATTGTAAAAATAGTATACACATAAATATATAATTTTAAAATAATCTAAAATATTCCCTTTATAACCCTTTTCTTGCTTATAAAATCAAAATAGTTAGAAAAAGTTTTACTAATCATTTCTTATTCATAACATTAAAATAATTCAGTGAGGTAATAGTATTATAAATTTGAGAAGAATAGGAATAATATTAAGACAACCATTTGTACTGAGTTTCATAAAATTTTAGTTTAAATATTCTCGAAAATTACAGTTGATTATGGAAATCTTGCATACATTTAGTTTAAAAGCCAGAGGGTTCACAAAACAAGCTCTTTATAGGCATTAAGAAAAGCTTCTTCTTAAAAAATACTAAAAATGTAAAGCTTATACGATGGTTATTTATGATTTGGAAGTCAAATGTACGTGTGTTTTAATATATATATGCGTGATTGCAATATCTTTAAGAATTCTACAATTCCAAGAGTATCTTGGTATTATTCCTTAAATCTATATCTTCTCACTTATCAGCTAATCAATTATTTTGTAGAAAGCATATCCCTGATCTTTATAAAATATAGGAGAAATTTTGTAAATCATTTCTCCTATACTTTTAGTAATCATCGTTCGTTAGTAAGAGCGCAGCTACTCTTTACTATATAATTAGTGATAATTTTTAATCCGTCTGTGTATGAAAGTAAGCTAAGAAAGGGCCAACTGACAGGTTGATGACGAATATATGAAAAAATTGCAATTTCTTCACAAATTTTATATTTTCATAAAGATTTTCTACAGCTTTCATTATCATTTCATAGTCAATCTGTTTATTGCTTTGTTATTTATGAATATAATTATCCTTGTTTCCATCTTTAACTTATTAGTTTATCCTAAAAGTTCTTGAGTTTTTTTTAGATTGATTTTAGTTGGAAATTAAATTTTGCTCTGGTTGGCCCATGCAAAGCGGTTAGAAATTATGAAAATTAAATGTTTTTTTGTTATTTTGAAGTAAAAAAGATTTCATTTTTTGATCTACAATACAATTTGTGTTCATTTTCGTTTGTTCTTTTTTGAGCTGTCAACCTTGTTTAATTATGCTTTTTGTAAATAAATAAATAAGAAAACTTTCCAAAAAATTAAAAGATCTTTTTAGGATAGTCTAAAAGTCATGGTTATTATTTTTAAAAGCGAAGCTTTTCTATAATTAGGGTCGGTCCGTCCGTACGTCCGTCCGTAAAAGATAGCTTTTTTCGTTAATTTAAGCATTTTAGAATTATCCTATCGATTTCAAACTTTGCATGGTACGTCCATTTTAAACATGTTTATTTTTTTTATTTTTTAACAACTAATTTTTATGTGATTCAATCATCCGATTGATCTGATTTTTGGTATATTGATTCCTGGGACAATAAAGAATAATGATTATAAGCGAAGCAACTCTATAATCAAGTCCTAAAATGTAAGTATGTCCATAAACATTATCCTGTATCAAACAGTATTTCATCGAATTTGTTTAGAATTTTGCTTCGACTCTTATATATTTTTATTCTGATTATTCAGTTCTGACACTATATAAGTATTAATGACCGTTTGTCCAACCGTTTCAGGGCTTTGCTTTTATGGATGTTGTCATCCTTGTTTATATGTTTCCCTTTTCTCATTCTTCCTCTAAATCTACTTCAAAAAAACTCCCACTCTTTATTATATCAATATATGTACAGAAATGAATATATACTCTAAAAATACAAAATATATACCAAAGACTTTTTTTTATTAACTTTCCATATACGAATATAAAGTTGACTAGCAGTCGTCGCGTGATGGATATTAAGGTCTTGGTTACTGCCCTATTGATTGGATTCTGCTAATTTTCACAGTTTTATGTCGACTATATTTCATTTAAATAAGTGATCATGCCTGACAAAACAAAACACTGAGCTTTATATTTTTTAGAGTGGTATAAAAACTCTCTCACATATAGTGACTTACAATATTATAAAGTTTTCATAACTCCTCCCAAAATTTTCCTCCCCCAATCCTTAATTAGAACCCCGCCCTTCCCCTCCCACTTTCATCAAGAAAAAAGTTTGGATTTTTAGAAATTCAGCGATGTAGTGATATTTACATAGTTTTTTTTTACATTTTAAAGTGGTAGGATGTTTGTCTGTTACACTGGTACCCAATGTTTTAAACCAATTTATTTAAGTCGTTTGCTCAAAACCTTTGGATACTTTTATTGAATTTATTAGTTGGTTTCAAAATTGTAAGGTCCAAACTTTTAACAAATAATTTTTATCGGCAGAAGTGGGAATTTTGTTATCATCATTGGCGATGTAAATTAATTCATCCGTATTGTCTTATCCCTTAAGATCCATGGTAAGTTCATCATTGACTTAGAATGTATAATAATTCCCTGGTAAAATATCCTGACAAACAACCAATTTGTTAAACGAATTTTGTCTTAAAAGTTTCTAATGGGTTGTGACTCTTATTAAGATATTGCATCCTACCGGCCTTATTTATATATCTTTTAAAACAAAAACAGTTATAGATATTTCAAATATTTAAATCCTTAGTGCCTGATATATTTATAAGATGACTATCAATACCCCATCCATCAAAATATAAAATATATCCATTAACTGTTTACTCAGCCACGCCTTACTAGCTAAATTTGCCTCCCTAAAGCTTTCATATGGATCACAGAATAACAGAAGTTTCTTATCAGAGACCAATAATATATAGAAGGGTGGATTCTGCCAGATTAACCTTCTGATTATTAAAAAATTAAAAATTAAAATTATTAAAAGGGGACATCTATTCCTTCCCTTTAAACCTTTGAGGCAGTTACTGTTTGACATTTTTTTCATTTAAACCTCTATAAGTGTAAAATGACAATTATATAAATAATATATGTGGATACACCATTTTATTACTATCTATTTAGTTCTTTGTGGATGGATAAGTATTAGATGAAATTTCAAAAGAGTACCTAATATGTTCATGATTATGAGAGGATGTAATTTTTTTAATGGATTACATCAGCGGCAATAGGAAAGAAACCGTCCATACCAAATAGCCTTAAACCTGTCCAGAAATAACGATAAATTTAAGAACGATTGGTCTAGATATTTACTTGATCTTAGCAAACATGCACAAAACGTCAAACTTTAAAATATAGAATATTTTGATACAATAATACAATAATCTAAATCTTATATTTAGTCAAAGTTAAAGGCACACCAACAAGTTAAAACACTGAGTGTGTGTGTGTGGTTTTGTGTGTGAGTGTGTGTGTATATGCCTATGAAAAAATTATAAAGAATATCTGTTCAATTTTAAAGTCATGTCTGTCTATATCACGGGAACATTTACTACCAGTTTGTGAAACAAAAACTCTTTTCTGACAATAGGCATGCTAATTTAATTGTGAATTCAAAACAAGTTATGAGCTTTTGCTGTAACATTTGAGGGAAAATTCCTTTAATTCTCAAGACGATCTCCTACTATTTTGAAAAAATTTTAATTCTTTGTCTACTGTATATCTGTCTAACGATGGTTCTTTGATAATACGTCACAAAAAGGATTCTAGCAATAACGGCTGAAAAAATACATAGTTGCTGATTTTAAAGATTTGAAAAATAAAATCAGAAACATATAAAAAGTATGATATTATGACCTAAGACCCATATAAATGCTTATTAAAAAAAAATTATTAGTAATTATTGAGCTGTTATTACCATTCTTCAAGAAGCTTATTGGTCTCTTGATGCAATAGTTATGGTGGTAAATAAAACTTTTCTCCAGCTTTTATTTATAGACATCCTTGACGTATAAGCTGTTTTTCTATGAAATATTACTTTAATAAAGTAGCTTTATGTGACGTTTTTATGCTAAATTATGATAAATTTTATATCATATTGATAAGTATATATA
>LS056092.1:0-13131 GCA_900241095.1 Acartia tonsa | reverse complement strand
CATTTGTTTTGTAATTTCTTTTCAGGTTAATTTTACCTTTGTTAGAGAGGGAGGAGACAATGGATTGTAAATTACACTAGTGCCCCAAAATTTAATGACGACGTTATTTTCTTCATTGCTTCAATAGTTTTGATTCAATCAACAATGATTTTTATCTTTATAAAGGGTAATTCTGTTTATCATAATTGGGGATGTATCTTGTATAATCATTATCTTATCACATAAGATTCCTGGCTATGTTGATTTTGAATGAAATGGTCCTTGTTTTAGATTTTTAATTGTATGGGAGCACAGGAAACACAGGGAACAATTACAGACGTTGAAACAAGTCCGTGTCGATCTGGTAACCATGTTTGATTTTATCAAGAATAAGAATATCAAAAGTGGCGAATGACTTGTTATTTAGGAATTTAATCCTCGACCGTGGCTCAACACGTAGCGCATCTGCTCGTCGTCGGGCAGGTGATAGGTTCAAATCTCGGGACGACATCGCGCCATAACTAAAGACATTGAAAACGGATCTTACTGCTGACATGTCAAATGCGCGACTTAAATTTTTAGAGTAGGGGAAATGCCATTATACTCATTGCCATGCATACATTGGACATCTCAGACAAATGTTCAAGTGCAAGCTTAGAGTATTAAATTAAAGTAATGTTATTGTAACAAAGACATACACGTCAAAAATACCGATTCTGCTAAATTAGAACAGACAAATGAAAAGAAACAGAAAAAAACCATGATGACAACCACTATTAATCATAATTGGAATACAAAGTAAATTAAAGTGTAGTTCATGACAATAATTCAGATTTAGTCGTATAAATTACATTTGCCATGTAAAATTGTTTATCATAGCATTACTCAGAGACCTATGGATGGATATGCCAATCCTCCCAAAAATCCAGCTTTTTATCTTAAAAATTTACAAAAGTGTAGCAACTCTATATTAGTTGCCAGAATGTCCTACGTCAATTTATTTAATAGCAACTTTTTGTATTACATAATTATTCTATTCGTCTGGTAATTAGAATAATTATTTCAATGACAATAAGGTACAATATTATGAGTGAAGCATCTCAGTATCTCAATAAAAAATTGTCCTTTCAAAGTATCTTGTATTTAAGCAATTTTGTAACATTATTAACAATTTTTTGAGATATACAAATTAATATTCTGCGCATTGAGTTTGGACACTACAATAGTTATTGTTCTTTGGTCCTTCCTTCTGATTATAGACTTTTATGGACGTTGCCATCCTTGTTTTTTTTTTGTAAAATCTTATTATGAATCATTTTTACAGGATGTTTTCGATTTGAACATAAGACAGAAAACTATGCAGAATGCTTTGATAACAGATTGAACAACAGAAGGGGCAGGTAATATAGATTGATAGGGTTTACATAATGAATTCAAACAATATATCCAGAGAGAGAGAGAGAGGACAATGGGCTGTTTTTTACACTAGTTCCCCAAAGTTTTATAATAACCTTTCCTTATTCGTTGGCTTGACAACATTGGGGACTTTTATTTGACTTTGATAGGTTGGTTCTTTCAGTTTAGTGTCCAACGTTTCTTTAACCACTAATTGTAATCTACAGAATTGGTAATTTTGTGAATCATCATTACGGATGTACATTAATTTATCGGCCAATGTCTTATCACTTTAGATCTCTGACAGTTTAATTGGTTTTCAAATTAGGGCTAAGCAGCCGTAGCCGCATTCAGCGGCAGCTGCACAACCAACCAGGGTTCTAAAGGGATAAGGCAGTGGCCAATAAATTTATGTACGTCCCAGGTAATTTTTTTCTTTATATACAGCCATTTAATATCTGTACTTAAATTACTTTGTCCATGATTTTTGGTGCTTCGCTACCTATGGATATTGTCATCATTGTTTATTTTTAGGTTTTATTTGAAAAACTGGGTGGAGAATGAAAAATGGAACAAGCTTAATTTGTATAGATGCTAGACAGGGAAAAGGAAATGGCAGTTAAATTTATCTTTACCCCATCGTTTCCTCCTATTCTTTCGTATAATGTACTTCGTCTAAAAATTAGTCTAATAAAAATAGTCTAAAGCCATCCTGGGCCCTATTCAAAGATTCCTTATAAAGCAGAACTTAATTAGTTTAGCAGTTATTGAAATCTTAAGCTTTAGACGAAAAAACACTGTTACTTTCAATAAGTATTGAGGCGATAAAAATTTCTCCTTTTTAGGAAAGCTTGACATAGGTCCATGGATAGTTTGGGTTTTAGTTATAGTTATAACTCTATAATTCTAGGGGCGCATCCCATAATATATTTAAAAGTTACCTATATAGAATTTCACAAATATAATAATTTTGGTTAGATTTTCAAAAGAAAAGCTTTTCTATAATTAGGGTCGGTCCGTACGTCCATCCGTACGTAACGGATAGCTCTTTTCTTAAGTTTAGGCATGTAAGAATTATCCTATCGATTTCATGCTTTGCATGATGATTCCTATAGGATTTAGGTACGAGTTAAAAAGCGAAGCTAATCTATAATCGTTACCAGAAAACCCGTACGTCCCTTTTAAACATTTTGCTTTTCAACTTTTTTAACAACAAATTTTATGTAATAAAATTATCTGATTGGTCTGATTTTTGGAATTTTGATTCCTAGGACAACAAAGTACATGTTATAAGCGAAGCATCTCTATAATCAAGTCCTCAAAATGTAAGAATGGCCTAAAACAATATCCTGTTTTAAGCAGTTTTTCAACAGATGTAATTACAATTTTGCTTCGTTCGACTTTAATGCATTTATATTCTGATGATTCAGTTCTGACACTTTACTCATGTGTTAATGTTCATTTGTCCTAACGTTTCAAAGCTTCGCTTTTATGGATGTTGTCATCCTTGTTTTTATTGTAAAATTCCTGTTAAATATTATTTTTAATATGCAAGAAGTATATAAATATTAATTTTTTACTTATTGATTAATAATAAAATATTGAAAATATATGTTTTTAATTAAAGGGTGTGCACAAAGTGCGGAACAAAAAATTCAAATTGCGCGGCTTGTGTAAATAGTAGAAAATGTTATTCATACCGTTAAAAGCCACTACTAGTTTTCAGAAATATGATAGTTATTTCTTTCATCGTATTATAAACCGCTTTCCGCGGATATAGAATGTACAATCATAAGATTAAAACCAGTTTTTTTAGCTGAAAAACATAAATATAAAGTTTAAAAGTTTGAAGAACAAAAAACAACCTCTGTATTCCATGCAATCATCATGGAGGGGGGAATATATCCAGTAATTCTAAACATGATTTAGAGGGATTGAAATTGTAAAAAAGCAGTTTTAATGATTAAGATAACTATATTTCATTTAATAAATTAAAGTCTTTTCTCGTATTCATTTGAATCCGGTGGATAGGAACCGGTTCTCATCCATACGGAAAAAAATATGTCTAGCACCGTATTATAACCAGTTTTCTACGAATATAAATATGTACAATCATAAGATTAAAACCATTTTTTTAGCTCGTGCCTTCAGGGGTAAAAAATTGGTTCTAATCTTATAATTGTACTTTTTATATCCGCGGAAAGCCGTTTATAATACGATGCGAGAAATAACTATTCTAACTTGTAATTATAAAACCTTTACCAAAATTAAGCTAAGCATAAAAAAGATATAACCCTCTTCTAATAATGATATTATTAAATTTCTACATTGTCGATATGATAACAGCGCAATTTATAAAACGTCTATCCTTGTTCTTTAATTGATAGACTTCTCAACAAAAGTGTATATATTATATCAGGAAAAGGTTTAGTGATTATTTCAATATAATTTAATAATTCTTATGCATATAATACCTATCTATCTATTCTTTTTTTATATATTTATTCAAATCTTTAACAATTTTCTATCTCTTAACCATCTAGATATCTATATAAATATCTACGTTTTATGCACGTTTTCTATCTTGTTATCTATCTACATATCTAATTAACTATCTATCATTTTTTAGACCGTACATAATCGGTGCCACCATGGAGGATCTCGTTGTAAAAGCTGGAAAATCTCTTTCCTGGGATATTAAATACGGCGGAGAGCCCACCCCGACTGTGGAATGGTGGATGGCGGACAAACAGCTGATTCCGGATAACAGGTTGGCTTTTTGACTAACTTTTTTTTGCGCATTTTTTTACATTTTCACACACAACAAAAAAAATAATCATTATACTTCTTTTTGTAAGGGGGGTACAAAGACTTAATCAATACCCCCCCCCCTTTCCCGGGTCTGAAATTAAAAATAAGGAAGATACAAATTTATTGGGTTTTTTTAACCTGTCCCCAATATTTTCATTAAAATTGAGGAAAAATCAAATTATTTTTGTTCTATTTCTGTTTTTTTTTAAATCTACTATATATCTTTTTTATTTGATACAATTTTTGAGAAAATGCATGATTGTACAAAATACATAAATATATAAACAATTACATGTATCATATTTTTGAGTTTATAAAATTTATGTAATTATTTTTGAACGTTTATTTTTTAGCAAATCAGAAGATACTCTACGTAGAGGACGGTATGAGTTAATTTTAGAGTTGCTTTGCATGAAATACTACTAATCAGTAAATAAGAATGGTAAAGTTTTTGTATCGTAGGTTTTGAATTTAAAATATAATTCGATAATAAGCCTTTGGATGATTTTTAAGAAACTAAATTTAATGATATGGGGTTATAGGTGCTTTTACTAACACATATAAATAGACATTGACAACCCCTCTATTTTAAATGCCTCTCTAGGAAACTCAAACATTTTACAATCCTTACTTAAACTAACCTAACCTAAAATAAGCACCAAAAAGTAAAACGTTGAGTCCTCCCTACATATGTATATATCTGCTTAAACTTTAAATGTTGTCTCTAAGTATAGTTATTAAATTAAAACTTTAAAGTATTAAATCAATTCTAAGGTCGTAGAGAACAGAAACTTTTAAGTAAAGTCATATTCAAATACCACATATGGAAGGTTTCTGTAATATATCAACCATTACAACTTTTAATGAAAGTTGAAATTAAAAATATAACGCTAAAAAACGAAAGTTAGTCCAATACATAACATTGATAATCTAAAATAATGTTTACTTAATTCATAAAACAAAAATTAGAAATTGAAAAATCTTTCGGTTCAAAAGTCTTTTGATCAGTTATACAATATTCGAGTACATTTAGAGATTTCATATTTATTATTTATAAACATCTTATTACTTTCTCTATCTTATTCTTTTAAAGTCTATTATTTAGCTTATAAGTAGCGCAGCTACTTAGTATTGAGGTTGTATCAATACGTCAGTAACGGTTAGCTTAAGTTGTAAATATTTCAATCTTAAACAACAATAAAAAAAAATAGAGTTAAAAGCATAGCAACCATATATTCAATACCAGAAATTTCGTATGTCCATTTTAAATTTTAACAGTATCCCCAAGAGAGAGAGGGTCTATGTGCTTTTTAATGCACTAATTCCCAAATTTTATGATAACAATTTCTTATTCGTTAGCTTATCAACCTTAGGGACTTTAGTGAATTTTGATTGTTAGGTTCATTAAGTTGAGTATTCTAACGTTTCACTACCACTAATTTTAATATACAGACGGGTAAATTTTGTGTATCATTAATGGGGATGTACATTATCGGGCATTGTCTTATTTCTTTAGACCCCTTAGTTATCCCTGGATCCCTGGCCCGTAGAACGTCATAGCTCATTCCAAGTTTCTATTTCAATTTAAAACTTTTCAATTTTCAATTGGATTTAATGTCGCTAAATTTTAAAGAGGAGAAAACTTTTAAAAAGCTTCTGTATCTATCTTTTGTTGATATCTTTCTATCTTATTATATATCTTTTTGATACCCCTCTATCTTGGTATCTATCTTTTGTTTATATCTTTCTATCTTATTTTCTATCTTTTTGATATCTCTCTATCTGGGTATCTATCTTTTGTTTATATCTTTCTATCTTATTATATATCTTTTTGATATCTCTCTATCTTGATATCTATCTTTTATTGATATCTATCTAGCTTTTGTTGATATCGTTCTAGATTATTTTCTATCTTTTGTTATGTCTTTCTACCTTGGTATCTATCTTCTGTTGATATTTCTCTATCTTATTTTCTATCTTTTGTTATTTCTTTCTACCTTGGTATCTATCTTCTGTTGATATTTCTCTATCTTATTTTCTATCTTTTGTTATGTCTTTCTATTTTGGTATCTATCTTCTGTTGATATCTCTCTATCTGGTATCTATCTTTTGTTAATATCTTTCTTTATCACTATCTATCTTTTACTTGTTATTGGCATCAATATATTTATATCTTATTTATTTTATAAATCAACTTTTGAATACATTTAATATATTATAAAAATAAGTACTCTTAAAAGACTTAAGTGGCGTTTATTGACTATTTTAATATGAATCTAGCAATATAAGTTTAATATCATATTTCTTAATAAAAGATTTATTTCATAAACTTCTTGAGAAAAATAAAACAATTTTAGTCCTAATTTTGAATATTATGTTAAAGGCACGTTTCATGACCTTAATACACATTAAGGAGAAAAGTTATATTATGATGAACAAAATTTCCTCTTTTGTAGATAGAGATAATGGTTGATAAGTTTAGACACTACCAATTATTGCTAACTAAGAGAACTAATTTTTAAACTTTAGTTTCACAGTCTAATGTCCCCTTCCCCCCTGCAGGGAAAGCCTTTTTTTAAAGAAAACTTTTTACCTTAATTTTCTTGGTAAAAGTTAAAATTTTCTTAACATAAATTAAGACATTATAATGTAGTCATTAATATTTTAGGCATCTTTTAGTTATTAAAACTTTACACAAACTTGTAAATGTACCAAGTGTCAGGGATTTGGATAGGGCAATGGAAGAAAATTATTTGGTCATGTTAGCATCTTCGGATCTACAGCAGTTCACGGTAAAATATTGCTGGTAACGAATATTTCCAAAAATCTATGAATTTCAAAGACTGCTAGCTGCCAAACGGCTGAATGTACAGATCATACCCTCACACCATTTTAAGCGGCATAAGAAGGCCTATAAATAATCTGGAATAGCCAAGATCCAATAATGCACAGGGAAAGCTTCACGGAAGAAAAAACGCGTAAAATAGGTCTTTTTCGCGCATTTCTCTGTTCTGCGAGATATATTTTTGGAAATATTCGTTACCAGCAATATTTTACAATGAACTGCAGTAGATCCGCATCTTGTACTAAACAATATGGTGTACCCAATAATCTATAGGAATTTTCAATTAGTGGAAAAATCGAAGCAGAACAGTTTTTCTTTGAGATGCAATATTCCTGTCCATATCAATAGGTTCCTCTCAAAGCTAACATATATTTCAAATTGTGAATGTCGACTATATCAAATTGTGGGGTATAGTCCCTTTCGTAACATCGAACCTTATGCGGCGAATCTTCGTATTTTTCCTAGTAGCCTTTCTCCTATTTCTAGCCCCTGCGGAGGGCTCTAACCCTGCGGGACCAATTGCCTAACCCTGTGGGGCAATCACCTAACTCAATATTACCTAACCTAACCTAAAATAACCTATAAAAAGCTTATGGGGCGATGTTACGAAAGGGACTATTCCCAAATTGTGTAAATTACTGACCTATTATCGACATGATTTAAGCACAATTATATACAAAAATACCTACCATACATTTTTTATTTTTTCTTGGTATAAACAAGCGCCGAAATTTTTCTGAAACGTTTTTGAATCATTTAGAAAATTCATACTAAAATTTCATTTTATTTTGTACTTTTTACCATTACGTAAACTTAAATTGGGAATTTAATATTTGTTTTAAATTATCATTTCAAAACATATTCAGCGTTTATAAAGTAAGATGTTTCAATATTATAGGCAATTTTATACTTTAGCAAAAAAACCGATTGTGTACAGTAGATATAGGTTTTTTTTGAGTTTTACAAATATTTTTAAGATTTATTATTATTTGAGTAGAATAAAATAAAGTAGGTTGGAAATTAGCATGTCGATATCACGTCAGTTTTAGTCACAATATCGTCGAAATATACTATGATAGTTTTAAAGTTTAGCAAAGTAGGATAAAAATTCTTGGTTTTCATGAACAAACACCTTTTTAGTTGGAAAAACAAGAACGGTAAGTCTATGTAACATTTTAGTAAACTTATAGAAAAGATAAAGAAGAGTTTTGTATATAAAAAGAAGTTAGGTTTTTGGTTTGTCCGTTAAGATCTCAGTAACCATTGAACCGATTGAGTTCTCCGTTATAGGGAAGCTTTACATCGGTTTTATGATGGTTTCATGGAATGTAATCTTTCGATTTAAGTCTTGGGATGGATTTATTTAAATGTCTGTCCTCCTTACTCTAGATAATAGGGGCGAGGCCGCTATGTTGGATAGAAATTAAACTGATGAAAAAAACTGGAAAAGCAGTCAAGTGTTATATTTTTTGAATAAAGAAAATCATTTAGAATTGTAGATCAATTATAGACTAAAGGCGGTTAAATTATCCCAACTAAAAAGATAAACTAAGTATTAAAAAGTATTGTCATACATTACTTGTAGACAAATAGACATACAGACCTACACCTGAGTGACTTATAGAGCATCTACGCTTAAACAAAAAATGAATAATGACACAAGCTCCGCCCCCGGTTATGAATATTATGAAAATAATGTTGACATTGTATTATACGGGAAATTAAACGTCAGGTGTCAATTTATATTAAACAAGGAGGATTATATCCATAGAAGCAAAGGCAAAGGTTGAACAAACATAACACAATTAGCAAGTCTTAATTATAATTAGATAATGTCATGAAAAATTAACTGACTTACAATTTGAGATTTAGTTCTATATTCTTGCAATATTTTTACCTATCGTCTTAAAATGTTTATTTCAGTCAACATATTAAAATACAGTGATAATAACAGATTATGAATATTTACATATAACAAAGTTTTAGTTAAATAATTGATACTAGCTAATTAACACATTAATATGTTGCTAGAGGCAGGATCTAACGCAAACATAAAATTAGGTAGTCAAAAGTATTTAATTAGTAACCCTAGGAACATGCGTTAAAGAGCATGAATTTACATTATTTGTTGCAGGAATCTCCATTTATTATTTTAATACAGATAGGATTATTCTTACATGACAAGATTTACTAAACTAGCGGATGAACGAGCACACTTTGAATGTAGAAAAGCTTTGATTTTAATAAAGTAGAGTAGAATACATTATGATTTATTTGACAATTTAAAAATTTTATCATTTTAATCTTTCTATGTTTGTTGGGTGTTTTTTATGCATGTTTATTTCATAATTAATATTTATTCTTATTATTAATTTTCTATAAAACATTTTATTTAATCCCGTAGTAGGGTAGGCAATGGGTTTAACTTTCGACCCGAAGCTCTAACTTAAAAACTTCTATATCAGATGTGCGACATAGACACAGGTTTTTGGGGAATTAATAAGCCCAAAACAGGCAAGACTACTTACTAAGCACAGTTAGGACTTACAGACAAAGATCGTGCAATCAATCGGTTGGTTGTCTGCTATAGTCCTTGCTTTAAGGTGCTATTAACTGTCCTTGTAAAGGTTTAACAATTAAGATTTCATTAGTGTTACTGCATGCACGTTACAAGCAGCGCACCTAAACTACAAATTCTAAACTAAGTTACATTAGCGCATCTACTCTATAGTTAAGACTTTACCTATTCAGGATAACCATCGACAACTATGCTGGAAATACAGTCCTTACCATCAGAAAGTGCACTAGAAATGACTCAGCAAAATATAGGTTAGTACGTTTTATAGCTTTTATTAGTGCATAGCTACTCTATAATTTGAGTTTGATTCTTAAGGAATGGCATTAAAGAACAATTTTATTGTAGGATATATGTTATTTTTAGAAAGGTGTTTTATACATAAATATATCATTAGTTCTTAAAATCTAATTAAAAACTAAGTTTTTGTACTATTTGTTTATATAATTCTAAGAAATATGTAATTAATAAATCATCAAAAACAGATTTAAACTTCAATTTGTGTTGTTTTGACATTAGAAAAACATTTGATTTAATTTAGCTCAATAAAAAATTAAATTAGGTTGTGTTAAACTTTCTAAAGGCAATGCGTGTCTACATTTATGGTTGGTCTGTACGTCCGTAACGGTTAGCTATATTTTTTTTATGTAAGTTTGCTAGATTCTTTATATGATTATTTCTACAACTTTTAAGTTAGAATTGAGAATGAAAAGTACATCCACAGTAAGAATCCTGTAGTTACACAAATTACTTAGTTATTTCTAAATGTTTGTAAATGCTTGTGTATTTACGATTTTATGATTCAATTCTATTGATAATGTCATCATGTTTGGTTTTAAAACTTAAAAGTTACCAAATCATGTTTTCTTGAAACTGCAAATATGTTTTCGGGTTGCAATGTCTTTTTGCTCTCCATAGGTTTATGGTATTAATTAAATTATCAACCGACCAAACATTGATTCCAACAGAAATTTGTAACTGTGATCGGAAAATTTGAATGCCTTTTTATGAGTCAAAATAATCCTCCGTTTAAACGATTCATATCACATGTTATGTCCGAGTTATCTTTTTTTTCTGCTAGTACGGAGAACCTTACTTTATGAAATGATAAAATTATGTAAGTGAGTTGAAATTTATAAATTAGATTTAAACTAAATTGAAGTAATATTTAGTTTATTGAATTTGTGTCATTTACATTTATGAAATTTAATTATTTTAATATTAGATAAGGACGATAATGTCCAATAAAAATATGTTGGAAACAATCAACTCAACATAAGGACATCCATTTTTAGAGAGAGAGAGAGAGAGAGAGAGAGAGAGAGAGAGAAAGATAATAGAAAAAGAAAAGAGAGAAAGGGGGGAGAAGGTGTAAAAACCGCTATGTGAAGATAAAAATTAAAGATATATAAAAATTATTTCTACCCGCCATTACCTATATTAAAATTTTCATTATGAAGATCTTGGAAATCTAAAATCACTATTAATTAAGATTACATAAAACAATTTAGCCAATCAAAGGGGAAGCTAAAATGAAACTTATTTTATACTTTTAGGCTGGTGTTAAAGAATGAGGCGGGCGAGATTGAAATAATGGCGGATGGCGTTGTTTTGGGACACCCTTCAAGACCATGTGGACCAATTGAGGTAATTTTGGGACACACATCAAAATATGAGATGAAATATATCAAACTTAGATTTGGAACTTGTGGTAGAAGGGGGAGAGTGGGGAGGGTGGCAATTTCTCCAAGGAAAAAATAGCAATCATTTCAAAATATTTTTTTAAGCGAATCAATTGATAAAATTAAACCTTTTAAATATTAGATAACAGACGTACGAGCCAAGCGAGCTAAAGTTGGTTGGAATAAACCCGAGGATGACGGTGGCTGTAAAATTGAAAAATACATCATTGAGAAAATGGAGAATGATAATGGAAGGTAGGTTCTTCCTTAGTTATTTATAGAGTATCTTTGCTCTTTAAAGCACAAATAAGCTAAACCAATACCCTTATATATAAAAAATAAGTTTGAATGTTTAGACAAAGGCCGTGGAGTCAAATAGATAGGTTCTAATCTAACATCTGACTAACAATTGCAAATCCTTTGATGGATTTTTTTATCAAAGTTTAAATTAAAAATGGGACTTCGTTACCAATTTTGAATATTTTGTGTATCAAATTAACATAAAATAAATATTGATTATGATTTAATGATAATTTTAACTTATAGATGGCTTCCCTGTGAAGAGGTTGATGGCGACTCGACAGAGGCTGTTGTACAGAGACTTCAGGAAGGAAAAGATTATAAATTTAGGTAAATATTTTCATTGTATGTTTATATTGAATTTCTTGGTCATGTATTTTTATCTACCTATCTATCTATGTACCTATCATTTTATCTATCTATCTATCCATATATTTATCCATTAGTAAATCTAACTATGCTTTCATATGTACTTTATTCTGTGTATCAGGCCCAACGTATCTGAAGAAATTAATTGATGTACATCCCCAATGATGAATAACAAAGTTAACCCTTCTGTGGAAAATTCAACAAAAATATCCAAATTCTTTGATTCTACGAATTTTAAGTTCAATGCCCTCTCTCTCCCTGACAAGTTCCCCAAATGTATATCTATCTATCCATCTATCTATCCGAATATCTAGCTATTTATCTATTGAATTATCTATCTATTTTAGAGTGATTGCAGTAAATTCCGAAGGTGAGAGTGAACCCCTGGAATCAAATTCCATCAATGCAGTAAACCCGTACTCAGTACCTAGCCCTCCCAGGGTAAGGATAACGTTTTCTGAAAATAAAAACAAGGACAATTATGTTCATAAGCAAAGCAACAAAATAACTTGTCAATAATTTGAGACAATAAATGATATTAATAAGATAGACAATCGTATGCTAGATTTAGTAAATATTTACTAGTTTATAGCTCTAATGTATTTGTCTTGATGTCTAGATTTCTGGTTTCTTGTAATGGATGTTGTCTATTTCCTTTTAAAATTACAGACCCTTATATAATAATTTAATATACTCTATTCCAAAATGTTAATAGAGTGTAATATATAACTTGACTGTAATCTAAGATTTTTTAACCCCCATATAAGTTACACCATCCATCTATATGCTGATCTCGTTCATGCTATGCAGTTAAAAAAAACAAGAAAAAAATGCGTTATAGATACAATATATACAAAATTCAAAAGCATGCATTCTAACAATTTCAACACTTCGTACTAAAAGATAGAAATTATATTAGTCAGCTTGATTTAGTTGTATTTGTATAACAACTTTATGGTAATATATGCTCCAATTGGCTTTTAAGTGTTGAAACCTTTTCTAAACTTATTCTTTCACTCGCCATCTATCTATCAATATTTACATAGAATTGGTTCTTACTTTTTATCTTTCTATCTAATCAATCCTTCCTATTATCATTTTCCTCTCCAATATGATTTTATTTATTGCTTATTATCTTTTTTTCTATTTTTTTTGTCTTATTTATATGGCCTGTA
>LS056091.1:0-13142 GCA_900241095.1 Acartia tonsa | reverse complement strand
ATAAAATGCTGTGCTCTCATTGGTGGAAAGTTGGCTCACCCCGATCTGGCTCACCACTAAAATGATTTAAAGATCCAGCTCAGAACATACATAGATTTGTATAAGATAAAAATTGAAGAGTAAAGTTTATTTCATTTTCATGTAGTGGACTTAATAAAGTATATTTTAAAAGGTTTTATAAGGAGAATTAGTACAGTATGATAATTTATTTAATTTTAGCGGTTGTGCACCTAGCATATAAAGGCTCTGTATTCGAAGGAAGGACAGTTCATCGTAAAACTCAATTTAAGACTGAAATAAAGTAGCCTAAAACCATCCCATCAACACTGTGATGCTTTACTAAAATGGAAAACTTAATCGGTTCAGTGGTTAGGGAGATATACATGGTCAAACAAAACTGCCTCACTACTTTATACCATTTGATTTGATTCTTTGAATTGCAATTTTTCTGTATCTAATAAAATCAATATTTATTTTAGCACTTAACTTATATAAATGTTAGTTTTTAATAAAAGATAAGAACTTTTAAAAAATGAATTATGATTAGGTATCTATTCTAAATTTTATTTATTATCATATTATAGACAGCTTTCGCGTATATTTAAAAGAAAAATTATAAGATTAAAACTAATTTTGTTAGCCCCGAGGAGCCAAGGGGCCGGGCTAACAAAACTAATATTGATTATTTATGATTTTTATTTTTGTTTGTGGGAAAATGTCTGTAATACGATGCAATACATAATTTTTTAGTATAGCTAAGAACTGGGTCTAATCCACCGGATATTATTTATTTTTGAAGCCATGCTTTAAAACAATTATAACAAGGCAAACCTGGCTTTTTTCTACCTAGGATCAATCGGTCCATACGTCCGCCTGTACGTAACGGAATATTTTGATTTTAAATTTGTTATTACATATTTTTGGAGCAAAATTAATCTCAATTTTCTCTCTTATTTCATAAGAAAAATGTAATATATAAATACGTATTTAATACCTGCATTTTAAGAGAAATATAACAAGGATGAATTATTACTGCAAAACCTATGTGATCCTTAATTAATTTTCCTCCCTATCATTATAAGAATAATAGCCAAAAACCTGCCCTGAACCATAAAATTTCACATAAGGCCCAGCCATTTATGATATTTTAGCGGATATACACACACATCTTTCTACTTTATAGTTCACCTTCCCTGGGCATATAAAAAGCTTCACTATAAAGGAAAACCATATTGGTTCAGCAGATGGCGAGATCTTTTATAACAATTAATCCAGTCGATCAAATCAGCAAAATATGACGTACTATCCAGAAAGAGTTGAAATAATAAGCTGCTTATTACATTAGCCCCAAAGTTTTATTATAACGTTTTCTTATTCGTTGGCTTGTCAACATTAAGGACTTCAGTGAATTTTGATTGGCTGTTTCATTAAGTTTAGTGCTCAAACGTTTCAACCAGTAATCCTAATCTACAAAAGTGGTAATAACCAAAAGGGAAGTACACCAATTTATCGCCTATTTTCATATCCTTTTAGAACCCTGGGTAGTATTTAGAGCAGCTCCGCTCCCAAAAATGCACCAACTAGAAATTTGCAGCACTCGTCGGGAGAATGCAAAATTATTTCATAAAGAGATAATCATATAACTTAGTCTGTAAAAATATAACAAGGACAATTATTATCATAAGTAGCGCAGCAATAACAAGCTAACAGTATTTTTAATAGAAAAAAGAACAGGAACGTATTATATGTTATACACAAAGAATTCAGAAAATTTTTACTATGAAGTTTAATAAACAAATCATTTAAATTGACATTAGACTTAGGAAACTTTTCATTTTAAAATTCTACAAATTCTAACAAAACTGGTTCTAATGTTTTAAGTTTTTTTTTTATCCGCAGAAAGCTGTCTATAATACGATGCGATAAATAACCATTCTACAATTATTCTGTCTGTCTGTCTGCATGGCAATAATTATCTAAAAAGTGCATTTTTTTTTTTACAAAGGACGTCTTTAAAAAATTCACTTTGAACAAATTGCATTTTTAAAGATTATTGTTTGTACTTAAAAAAATTAATAATGGTTAATTCATTAACAAAATGCGTAGAAATTTCAATAAAATGAACTTAATGATTTTTCTATATTTTTTATTAATCTTTTGTTAAATGAAGTGCATATAAAAAAGACGGGGAAAATTTGACAAGAAAAAAAATATCAATAGTTTTTTACTTAAAAAATGTTTATAAGTCTAAAACTTATGGATCTAAAGGTTAAGACAATTGATATTGAATTGGTGTACACTACAGTCCTGCTTACGATAAACAGTAATGCCCTTTCTGTAGATTAAAATTATCGGTGGAAAAGCTCAAGATTTAAGAAAAGTTCCCAAAGTTTTAAAGCAAACGAATGAGAGCATGTATTTCTAAAAACTTTGGGGATCAGTTCAGTGTCTCCTCCCTCCTCCCAGGTAAAATCATAGCATTTATTGGTATTTCTTCAGTTGAAATATATCTCTAGGTAAATTTTAGAGCAGACATTCAACTGTAAAAAAATATGCATACACGAATTAGAAGAATAATATGTACATTATATGCATTTATCTACCAAAGTCGGAAATCAGAGACAAGTTTTCTGTGAATCAAATATTAGAATCTTTTATGTAGATCTTTTTATTGGTGAAAATGTTTGGACACTTCTTGTTTTTACAATCCATTCAAAATCAAAATAAGTCCCCAAATTTTTGTAGCAACTGAATGAAAGAACATGTTTTTCCAGTATCGCTTCGAAACCGATTATAAGCCATACTAAAAAATTATGCATAGCATCGTATTCAATCCAGAGGTGGATTCTTAAAAAAACTTTTTGGCTAACTGCCTCACTAAAATTAGTAGGGCTCTTTAAAAAGTTTTGTGAAAAATCCTCCAAAATCACATAAAAAATCTACAAAAAATAAAAAAAAAATCACAAAAGGGTTGTTAACATATGATTTTGTTTAATTTTTGTAGATTTTTAATGCGATTTTGGAGGATTTTTTACAAAATTGTTTAACGAGCCTCACTAATTTTAGTGAGGCAGTGAGCCAATTTAAAAAAAAAAGAATCCACCTCCGGTTTCTACGAATATAAAAATGTATAACCATTAGATTAAAACCAGCTTGATATCCGCGGAAAGCTGTTTATAATACGATGCGATAAATAGCTATTCTTGGGAGGGTGGTATTAACCTTTCAAGGACCTATGAGTAGCTATACTGAAAGGAAAATCATATCGTTTTAGCGGTTAGCGAGATCTTTCGAACATAGACAAACAAAGAGAAAAACAAAAAGACAGACATCCTGTTACTTTTATGTAAGGATTCTTTAGAATACTTATTCCTAACTTTAAAAGTGAATAACTCTCTTTGAAGTCGAAAGTAATAGTCAAACTTAAATCAAATTAAAAATTGAATTTAAAAGTTAAAATAACTACTAGACAGTTTTAAATATGATAAAATTTATAAAATATCTCGCTATCTACTATTTTAATATATAGTCAGTCAATAATGATTTTTCTCGTATTCATTCGAAACCGATTAATATCCGGTGGATTAAACCCGATTCTCATCCATACGAAAAAATTATGTCTAGCATCGTATTATATCCAGTTTTCTCCGAATATAAAAATGTACAATCATTAGATTAAAACCATTTTTTTAGCCCGTGCCATCGACATCTCGGGGCTAAAAAACTAAAATAATTGTACATTTTATATCCGCGGAAAACTGTACATAATACGATGCGAGAAATAACTATTAAAGTATTAGTAGCAAAGCTACCCTACAATTCTAAGTCTGCTTATTGTTAACATCGTTTGTATGCCATTGTAAAAAAAGACATATAAAGATGTAAAGCACTGAATGGCTTGAATGAAGTAAATATCGGTGGCAAAACTTTGATTAATCTTTTAAAAATCAGAATACCATCCCAGCTTTAAAATTAGTTTAAAAGTTAAAAGAGATTTTAAATTGCAATTCACAAAGAGAAAAAAATTAAAAATTCATAGAAGTAAAGTTATTTCATAAAATTACATTTTATTACATGATGTTACATATTATATGTCCAAAAAAAGCGAGGCTATTCCAATAGTCTTGTTTGTCTGTCTGTCGAACCATAACCTTATCAGAATAGGAACCATTATGTTGACATTTGCTTAATTTAATGCCATCTGAATTTGGTATTGGTGCCTTAATTTTTCCAAAATCATGCACTATGAAAAAACAGGTATAATTTGTGGATACTGCTAAAAATAATTTTATGATACAAAATAACCCAAGCCAATGAAGAAACTAAGATGTTGATAATTAATTTCTGTCAATAGTAAATGGGTTAAATATAACAATACTTTTGTTCCTTTATGTATAAACACTGTATATGTCATTGTCCAATAATGACAAATGTCAACATGCACTTTTAATGGTTTATGTCGACCACATGGCTTTGATAAAATTGGTTATTTTTGACATAATATTGACATGACATTTCTATGTCAATTATGGAATAAAGAGGGATCATGGCTGGCTTAGAATAGACGGAAATTTCCAGTATGGCTTCGAAACTGATCAATATCCGCTGGATTAAAACAGGTTCTAAGCCATACTGAAAAATAATGTGTAGCATTTTATTACAGACAATTTTCTATGAATGATAAAATAAAAATCAGTTTGTATTTTATTGGTTTTAATTTTATAATTTCTACTTTTAATATCCGCGGAAAGCTGTTTATAATACGATGCGATAAATAACAATGACAAAATATGCTAACAAGAAATATGCTATATGATAGGCTGACTTGGCTACTATTTACTTATAGAAACCTATAATCACTAGGGATTGTCCCGGATATCCAGTTATCCCGTCGAATATCCGATAATTTGCCGGATATCCAGTCATTTCAATAACCAGCCGAATATCCGGTTTCCGGCCAGAAAAGTTTCCGTCCCAACCCTAATAATTACTGTGTAAAGGATGAGCAAGGAATAATTTAAAAACATGCTTTTTATAAATATAATTCTTTAACTAACATTATTAATTAAATTATATCATTTATTAACAATAATAATATTATTACCATCCCAGACAAAGTTTTTATGTAAATTAGTTTATTTTTGTCTCCAAACTAGCTTATTTTTAGTTGTGTAGGTAGCTACTCTAATATTATCTTAGTCTGTTTGTTTTGAAACATTTATGTAAAAATTAATATCATGTACCTACTTCTTCATTTAGGGGCGTGTATGGGTGTCCTCGACCTAACCCAATTGGAATAGTTATTTCTCGAATTGTATTATAAACAGCTTTCCGCGGATATAGAATGTAATTGTACAATCAAAAGATTAAAACCAGTTTTTTAGCCCGTGCCTACATTTTTATATTTGTAGAAAGCTGGATATAATACGATGCTAGACATAGTTTTTTCGTATGGATGAGAATCGGTTCCTATCCACCGGATTCGAATGAATACGAGATAGACCCTTCTTCCTCTTTTTTTTCACCACCAATTTTCACACACTCCCTTGGTTAATCAATGTGCACGCCACTAACTTCATTGTTTATTATACACAAACGAGTAAAATAAGATAGGCTACATATCAAACAGCAAACGTTAATGGTCGATTATAAATTGATGTACACTCCATATTCTGTACAAAAAAATTAAGTCAGCCTTATATTCCCTGTTATATATATAGATTAAATCATTGGTCAAAATGTTTGTACTCTTCTAGTTTGTACGAACCAATCAAGATTTAAGTAGAATTTACAATCAAATGTCTTCTTCCTTCCTGGTTTCTCATTTCCTTACTATTTTCAAAACACTTCCCACTCCCCTAATTTTAATTTAGGATAGTTACTGCAAATCTAATGAAAATTATTTCAAATTAAAATAAATATGTAAATATTTGTTTTCTATAAAAACTCGTGAGAAACTGCAAAAAAGTTCCAAGATGATTCCTAGAGTAACAAAATATCATAATAGGACAGTTCAATTAGTGATTTAGCCAAAACCGTTGTGTACTGTCACAGTTGCTAAGTTTAAACCCCGCCAATGTCTTTTATTTACCCCACATTAAGATTATTGGCGGGAGATGGGAAGCAAAATTTTTTATTTTTTGTTTTTGATTCAATTATTTTAAGGAATTTAATCCTTGTATGTACTTTTTAATACGAGATTATGTTTTTATTATCGCAGCTTCTCTTGAACTAACTTTTTCTGTCAGTCTGACAATTTTTCCTAATTAGAATCAATATATTATTACTTGGATGTTGCACCAGATTTTTATGTACTCTAATAAAGTTATACTCGCAGCTGGTTAAATTAACGACAACTTCCATTTACCACATCCACTCCCCTCCTACTGAATTAACGAATTGACCAATAAATGAGATCCTCATTAGCAAGCTAAATTAGCGACAAATTTTCCCCTGTTAAAATATCCAAGTATTTTATATCCATTCTAATGAATTATTGAAATTGTCTATATATTTTAGTATTTGATTGACAGATTTTTGATTAGAAATTCCCAAATCAGTGATTTATCTACAATACCTACCAAAACTCTTCACTTACTTGATAATCTAAGAAACATCAATTGACTAAAAATGTACGGATTTCTGTTTTTTTTTTGGGTGGTGTAGGGGCGGCGTTAGCTTAAAGGGGGTGTATTGCAGGCATTTAGATAGGTGTAATTTTTATTAGGGTGTTAGATATGCACTCTTAATATTGCCAGGGGGGTGCATACACCATTTATTCGGCTTGACTTTACATTGGTCTATCCAACAAATGGTTTTGTGCTATTTTAAAGGACGATCTAAAAATATAATCTATGCTTTAGAATCAAAGACTAAATGCTTCTATTTTAGGTATTGGTCTATATTTCATAATCTTTTTCGTACATTTATTTATTGTTATTTCTAAAGTTGTTTTATATCATAATATTACAATACAATTACAACTTTAATAGAATGTTATTGTTAAGTTATGTTATTGTTACTACTTCCCATTTGGAACCATCGTTTTAATGTCTGTTGGCAAAATAATAATTTTTGCTAACTCATGCGCAAAAAAAAACCAGGTAGGGAGATGGTTACTGCAAAAAAAGACGTTGTTCTGTCTATCCTGTTCTACTGTTTGATTAATATTTAGGTATTTCTTTCATGTAAACTAAAATGACCTAAATTAATAAACAAACGAAAATCTCTCCACAGTGACGTCCAAGCTCTTTTATTGTGAGAGGGGTAAAATGGTTTTAGGGGGGGTGATTTAATGTATTTTTTTGAGGGTGTAAAATGAGCATTTTTAAAACAATTACCCCTTTACCCCAACCCTTAGACGTCTATAACCCACCCCCTTATTTTCAACTTTAAAAAATGAATGCTGTTTATTACAAGGTACTTTGTGTAAATCCTTTAATTAAATCGTAGTCTCTCCTGTTCTAATATTTGTTTATCAGAATACTTATTCCTATCCTTAATACGCTAAAATGGTAAATATAGGGGGCAAAAACGTCCTGGTTATAGACAAAACTTTCATTGACCAATCAAATCAAAAGACTTTATAATCTAAATGCTCTATTTGCAGTGAAAATTAAGGGACTTTAGTGGAGTTATATGATTTTTACGGCTTCTATTCAAGATAGTATTATGAAGAATTGTCATAGTTTGTCTTTCAGTCTATTGGTAAAGGTATAGTAGACTTTTTTTTGAGTGAAGTTAATTTTTCTTATCCATTTTTCAAGATAGATACCGAAATGTTTTCTGATTATTCTCATTATCAATAAATATCTTTTGTTGACGGAAATATAACCGTCAGTCTGTCCGTAATGTTACACAAGAACATTTTTTTTTTTTTTGGGGGGGGGGTAGATACTCTAATTAATGTCTATTGCCCTGGGTTTCCCGGTACGCGAAAACGCGACATTATTATCACACTCTGCCGATATAGGAAGGACATTACAAGGAGCGTAGCCGCTCTATAACTATTCTTCCTTGTTCATATAATCAGAGAGTGAGGGGAAAATAGGCTGTTTATCACACAAGTCCCCAAAATTTTATAGTAACGTTTTCTTATTCGTTGGCTCAACAACTTTGGGGACTTTTTTGATTGGTTGGTTTATTGAATTGGGTTTCCATACGTTTCGACCACTAATTATAATCTACAGAATGAGTAATTTTGTGTATTAACATTTGGGTTGTACATCAATTATTCGGCCATTGACTTATCCCTTTAGATCCCTGTCATAAAATATAATACATTGAGTTCTCTACTAAATAAGTTTTTATAGTAAGTATTTATGTAATTCAAAATTATTTAAAACTAAAGCTTTGAATCTTGTACTTGTTACTTTAGATCACAAAAACTGCTGCTAAGAGAAGGAAGAAATGAAATTAGATGGTGCTTTGCTTTACTTGCTATTTTTAAAAACATACACTCATACGTTTAAACACATGACAATTTACTAAAAACTAAGTCATGGAAATGTTTATATTTAATGAACAAAAATGGCACCAAAAAACTGTAACTTAATTTTTTTTAAAAGACAATATATTTAGAATCTACATTCTTTTCTGTTTAAAGTATCATTAAAATAAGAATTGCTACGTTTCCTACTTTAGACATTAAAGTTATAAAAGATTTAACTATTCATAATAGCTAAAAAATATCGGTCCCATCTTAAGTTTTGGTCCCAAAATAAATTTATGTACAAAAAAATAGTTCTAAGCATCGATCATTCTATTGACAAAAGGGTGTTTATTTAAGGTTAATTCATATACAAATTATTGTTCAATGGTTCAACATGGTTCAAATAGCCTAAAACATGCTCATTACTGACAACACAATACCTAAGTATTTCTATTTAAGAATATATGTTGAAAAATAAGAAATTGACACAATATTATTTCGTGCCGTTAGTTGAATTCTAACTAATATTTTTTTCCAGTATAGCTTAGAACCGGTTCTCAGCCATGCTGAAAATCATGTATAGCATCGGATTACAGAAATTTTCTACGAAAAATAAAACAGAAATCATAAATTAAAACCAGTTTAGTTAGCCCGGGCCTTATGTCCCTCGGGGCTAACAAAACTTAATTTCATTTTAACAACCGCGGAAATCTGTCTATAATACTATGTCGAACTAATAAATTGGGTAAAAACTTACCCTGATATCCTAAGTTAAGTTGAAACTATGTTTGATTGTTGGCTGGTTGGACTTGTTGTGTTGGATAGTGTTGGTTTTTCAGCGCTCCCTCTGAGCTATACTCTCTAGCTGAAGAATATATACCAATTGAAAATACAACATTGTGTAAAAAAAGGGATCTAAAGGGATAAGACAATGGCCGACAAATTAATGTACATCCCCAATGATGATATACAAAGTAACTCCTTCTGAAGATTATAAATAGTGGTTGAAACGTTTGGACACTTAACTAAATGAACCATCCAATCAAAATTTAATAAAAATCCCAAAAGTTGTTAAGCCAACGAACAAGAAACGTTATTATAATACTTTTATAACTAGTTTAATAAATAGCCCAATGTCCCCTCCATGTTAAAAACCACATCGTCATAAAATCTACAAAATAATACTTTTCTAAAAATGAAATAAATTTGACCTATTGATTATTAAGATTTTATTATTAGTAGATCATTAGTATACAAAGATTCGTACTTTTTGTGATTTCCTCTTTTAAGATATTTAACCAATGTTGATTTAAATCCAGGAAGGGAGGGGACATTGGACTGTAAATTACTCTGGAACCCAAAGTTTTATAACCACGTTTTCTTATTCATTGGCTCATAAACTATGGGTACATTTATTGAATTTTAATTAGTTGTTTAAAAACTACTAGAATCAAATCTTTTAAACTAACTATTTCAATCTACCGATAGATTCATTTTGTATATCATAATTGGGGATGTGTATCAAATGATTTCTGCTCTAACCTGACAACTTGAAATATTTAAATCTTCTTCTTGCAGATATCATAGATTTTTTTCATAATTTTGGAAGATTTTTTTATTACAAATAAAAATATCAATTGTAAATAATGATAAGTTAAAAACTACGATGTTAATTTAAAAAAACAAGCACAAAAATGTTTAAAGGAAGCGAATCTTAAAAACTGCAAATTTAATTAAATAAGAATAATGATTTTTAAAGAAATTTTTCTTAAAATCAAATTAAATTGATTTAAATAAAGCAATAAAAAACTTACAGACACTAGTTACAGAGTATCTGTACTACTAACAAAGTATATATTATTATTATTATTGTTTGTTATTGAACCATTAAATCCTTTTTAAACAATGTAAAATTGCACTTTTTAAATGCGTGGCATCTCTGCATTTGTTAAAGTCCCTCGCTTTTTTCTTTTTAAAATCTCTCTCTCACTCTCTCTCTCTCTCTCTCTCTCTTTCTCTCTCGCTCCTCTCTCTATATCTTCTTTCTTTCATTCTCATTCACTTTTTTCAACTGAAATCTAACCAATTAAAATCTAATGAATTATTTACATATCCACGGACAACAGTCAAGAATACGATAGAATCCAATAAAGTAAAATTATAATTAGTATTTTTTTGTTTGGCCGCTAGTATACTATATATCCTTTTATATAAAGAAGTAAGTTTTTTTTATTATTAGCTTAAGATTTCGATAACTACTGGACCAATTGAATTCTCTATATTAGGGAAGCTTCACATTTGCCCAGGTATGGTTTAAGATTTATATCTTATGATGGTTTTGGGCTATTTTCTACCTACTACCTTCTGTACAAAAAAATACGCCTATGGATATTTTGCTTTTTGTGGTGCAATGTTAATAAGGAAGCCAAATCTTGCCAAATCATTCTGCAAAAAATAATCAACCCGAAAGGTCTACTTTTGGTAGCGCAACTATTCTGTACACAGTTAGTGGTTGTACGTCCATCTTTCACAGTGATTCAATAGTTGTTGATGTATTTTAAAAGTTTTTAAAACAGGAATTGTCGAAATTAAATCTAAATTGCACATTACTATTTTATTATTATACTATTTGTTATAAAGTTAAAAAATACATCAAGTAATAAACTTATTTATTTTTAGGAATATTATGTATAACATGGCTTCGAAACCAATTAATATCCGCTGGATTAAAACTGATTTTCAACCATACTGAAAAATCATGTATAACATCGTATTACTATTATTACTACCATTATTATTATTCTTTTATTTGTGTTATTAAATTATTTTTAGGGGGAATATTTTTTTTGGGCGATTTCTCTTAGGATGCACCCTACCTTAAAATAGTTATAAACCTCCTCTTGACCTTTAAAAAGGAGAATCATATCGGTTCAGCGGTTGGCGAGATCATTTGGTACACACAGACAGAAAAGAAATATAGACATCCTGTTACTTAAATAATGGCACGAAATACAATTAACCCCCTGGTTTTTAATTGGCATTAACAATTAATAAAAGTACGTGTCTATTAGAAAAGAAAAAGTAAGGGTTGTAAAGTGTAATTGTAAAATCAACAAGTTTTTAGAAGCACTGCTACGTTAAATGTAGGTTTGTACGTCTGTCTGGCTGTCATAAAGATTAAATAATAGGGTTAAAAAACAATTATTTTTGACTGTTAGAAAATATAGAGCTATGATATAAATAATATTTTTAAAAATGCAACAGCCTTTTAGGCTTTTTTTTGCTAGTGACGGTTGAATGTTCGTAGTTTCCCTGAATCTAGAGTATTATTGACAGTTTACCACGGATAGAAAATAAAAAATTATAAGATTAATTCAAGTTTTGTTAGCCCCAAGGGACAAATGACCTGGGCTAACAAAACTTGGATTAATACCCTACTTTTTATTTTAAAAATTCGTAGAAGATTGTCTATAATACGATACGATCCATGATCTTTCAGTATGGCTAAGAACCATTTATAATCCTTTTGATATTGATTGTTTTCATAGCTATAATGGAATAATTATTTATCGCATAGTATTATAGACAGCTATTCCGCGAATATTAATATGAAAAACTATCTATTAAATCAATTTTAATTGGTATATATTTGTGTAGGTACCTTATAGAGTTGAAATCACTTTGAAATCAAACAATCAATTTTCACTAAATCCAAAATCACTTTGCTGTTGCACTTTATAAGTTATCATATTTAATTTTTAACACACACTTTTAAATATGAATTATTTACACTTAATTTAACTTTTGTCACTGGTTAGATTGCCCATTCATTTTTAAGTATTTAAAAAAAACTTTCCAATCACTTAAGTAATTTTTAAAACCTGTTTAGGTGGTTTTATTTTACTTCCTCATATTATTGACGATTTGAATAAGTGTTTGCAATTTTATAAATTTTGCAAAGGTCGGTTCAAGTTGCATTTTGCACATTTATGCACATATGTATATATAGAATTTTCAAATGGCAGGTTTTCCAAAAATCTCTCCTTGTTGTTGTTATTGTTTCTCAAAGCATGTATCTCTCCAATGTTTTGTCTTGATTTTGAGGTCAAAAAAGTTAAACTATTGAGGTCACTTTATTAATCACTAAATGTATTTTTTTTTGTAAAATAAAACTGTTATTTATTATGAAGGATTTTTTCGTCCTTTAAACCACATTTTGTTGATTTTGTTACATAGCATTTATTTTTAACTGAAAGGTCAAGTTATGACTGTAACATTTTTAGTATAATTTTATCACTTTAGGTAGAATAATAATACTAATAATCACCAAAGTATCAGTTACAGCATGTTGTATATTTCAGAAAAAATATGCATTTTTCGAAATTTTTCTGGTGGTACTTTTGTCAGTTTTGCTACTGCTGGCTGGCTGAAAAGCCGAGGTGTGTGTGTGTGTTTGTGTTGGTCTGTACGTGTGTCGTACACGCCTGCAGTACTCTCTGGTGGCTGACAGCACAGCAGTAATGCACTATAGAGTACAGAATGCGACTAGAGGAGAATAGATTCTGGATACAGCGTGTCGGTCGATGACAAATTAAATCCACGCTGTATCACGGGATGGGGGCGTGATTGAAATATGTAGTATACTCCTTTGATTAAACTCAATTTACGGGTTTTTATATAATTGCAACGTAGTTATAAGACTTTTGGTAGC
>LS056089.1:0-13146 GCA_900241095.1 Acartia tonsa | reverse complement strand
AACCTTCCCGGGACCTATGAGAAGCTACCCTGTTAAGGAGAACCCTATCGGTTCAGTGGTTAGCGAGATCCTTCGGTACAAACAAACAGACAAACAGACATCCTGTTACTTTAGTATAAGGATTGTCCATTAGAGAAAAAAATAAATAATCACAAAAGAGAAAATGGACGAGGACGGACATTGAAAATTGCAGAGAAGCTACTTATCATCTTCCATGGGGCAATATTAGTTTAAAACATGTAAAACACTACAACATATATTATAAAGCCTTAAGCATTTTGTATTATTAATTATTAATTTTTATTCACTTGATTGAATAATTCTGGCCTTTAGGTTAAATTCTAAAATTAAACAAGGTTGCGCTAAATATTCAACACCAAAAAGAGAATCTTAACAACCATAACAGTATTTATATTATTGAATATACAGTATCATATAAAGAAGGGTAGTTCTACGAAATGCTTTTTTTAAAATCAAGGATGACAACATCCATAAATATGAAACTATGAAATCAAACGGTAGAACAAACGAACTTGAATATTTGTTGTGTCAAAACTTAACAAAAAAATTATTAATTGTATATAACTTTTGGAAAAATATGTAAATTTAGGATTCTGTTTAAGGACATGCATTTATAGGACTTGAGTAAAGAGTTGTAAAAAAGTTAAAAATCAAAATCTTTTAAATGGACGTACATACAGACTTTCTGGTAACTATTATAGATTTGCTAATTGTTACAGGAATAAGCATCCGAGGCTTCAAATCGAGAGGATAATTCTAACATACATAATTAACGAAAGATCTAACTGTGAAGTACGAATGGATGTATAAACCCTAATTTATGAAAAGCCATGCTTTTAAAAATTGGTTATCTCATTTTTCTATGTTCAATGATATGAAAATCAGGAATATGTTCGAAAAATTATATTTTTTTTCAAAATATCAAGTCTTAAAACATCTTTGTCTGGTAGCTATCTATAACAGTTAGGAAGGGTGAAATCATTTTTATGAAAAACAGAAAATGTAATCTATGATTACGTTTTTGTCCCTAAAAAAGGTAATGTATGATCCCATCATCCCCTCTCTTGCATGTAATGATATCATCATGGCCGATATGATTTTTGTAATGTAATCGTATTAATAAACATTTAGATACTAGATCTTAATTAGATCGACATAATATTAATGTAGGTATATACAGTATACCAGTTTTTTCTTCCAATTTTACATAAAAAAAAAACATTTCAATTAAACATAACGTTTTATGCATGTCTACTACCTATTAACATAATTTAAAAATGGTATGTACGATTTCAATTATGTCGATGTTAAAAGAGTAAACCACAATTCCAGTTTCGTCTCTCTTTAAAGTGGAAAAACCGTGTAGGCCTTAATAATATCATTACCAAGAGAGGCAAAAATGGAATGGTAGATTACAAAAACCATATCAGCCTTGATTATACCATTAACAAGAGAGGGGAAAATGGAATGATCATACATTACGCGTTTAAGAGGGTCAAAACCGTAATCATAGATTATATTTCTTTTCTACTTCTATCAAAATTGATTCAACCTCTTAACTGTATAATACGATAAATAACTATTCCAGATTAAAAGCAAAAACAGAAAAATTTTCCTTGTTCTTATAGCGAATATAAATATTTAAAAAATCTGGGGAATAAAAAGTAGGAATGCCTTCTTAATTTAGAATTTTTTCAAAGGTTGCGTGATTTTAACTTTTAATTTAATTATTTTTAACTAAACTATCTCAATCGCTGACGAAAAATCGATTAGGGTCCTCTTTAAAATAGAAAAAAGATGATAACATCCAGAAGTAGCGAAGCGCTTGAATGTAAAAATAAGGTGGATATAGGTATTATAGTAGACAAACGGACAAAAAGTAATGATGATGGTGGTCTTACGAATCTTTTCACAAAAGGGGTAGTTGCAAGAAAAACACTTAGATTAGAAATATTCATTCGAAAAAGTCTATCTAGAATAAATAATTTATAAAGGAATAAATCATTACCGACAGGCTAAGTAAGATATGGAGTAGATGCTCAACGATATATCAAGAAAATCTTTGCCGAAAAAAATTAACAATCTTTCACGAAAACTACGAGTAAATAAAATTTCAGTCCTAAATCTCTAAAGAACGCTAGAGATTTTAACAATTCTCATATTTTGTTTCTTACAGACTGATGGACATTCTAATTACTGAGAGTAGCATCGATACTAAACTTAGATTTCAAACACAACATCAAGACAAGATTTAGAGCAATGTAACTAGGAAAACCCTTCCAGCAATAATTAAATTTTTTCTTTAGGGACAAATGCTCCAATGTGAATGTGTAGTAATTAAGACTATAGAATTACTAAGACAGACAACGACATACTAATAATATGTAGAGTAGCACTTCTACTAAAATAACAAACCTGCATCAAAACATTCAAGTTGTCTGAAAATACTAAAATATCAATAAAAAGCATAATAAGACACGAAAATTTATAAATTAACAAGGCATTATTTTTATATAAATTTATTCAACCCTCATAGAAATATGCCTGTTTAGAACGATGTTAAACATCACACAAAGCAAACATTCTTAATAGTCATAATATTATGCATAGATAACATTTCAACTATCCAGTACATAAATCAGAAATTTAATTAGGTTTCATTATACATTATAAAAAAAGTGATATGATAACGTAGCATTATAACAAAGTAATTTTAGTGTATGTTACAATTAATATATAAAGCATAACACACAAAATATAAAAATCATACATAATATATAATAAATGATAAAATAGTTTTGTTTCAACAACTGGACTTAAGATTTGGACTAAGAAAAAAAAAGAATCCTAGGTCAGCTGATGACCATAGTTCCAAACTTAGGTTTAAAATTAAATAAACAATTGTATAATTGTAAAAATAATAATATTAGTTAACAGTTGTAGGTAGAACAAAATTGCTAGATAAAGCAACTAGTCCATAGGCATCACAGAAATTTCTTCAAAAACAGATTCCATTCCAAATAATTAAAAATTTTGTAAATAAAAAAAAAGAAAATATCAAAATTGTTTACAGCAAATTAAAAAAAAAAGTAGGAAGACATTTTTCTATTTTTTTGTTGACTTTTTTTCTCTTTTACATTTAACTTGCCACATTTGCTTTTCCAAATCCAAAATTCAAGTCCTTTATTCGCGCATGGGTCGTTTCAACTAGGTACAGATTTATTATACAAAGCAAAGCATTTTATTGCTTACATTTTATAAAAAGAAATCGTTGAAATTTCTTTAAAAATTGCTTCGAAATAAGTTCTGGTACCTAGAGTAGCAGCAAGACAGAGTTAGCAAAGAAGAGACTAGTGATGCCTTTGCAATATACATCAGATTATATATGTATTTTCAGAAAGTGTACATTAAGCCTTTTTTGTTGGCAGATATTAGTAAAAAAGAAGCATTTTTACTGCTTGGTGTTAGATTCTGAACTAAAAGCTTAATACACAACAATCTGATAATTATCCCCAATACAATACACAATTGTTTTTTTTTCAACATTTTTTATTCTGTAGATTTGTAAGACCATTTCTAAGTCTACGTTTTAAAATTTCTAAGAGAACAAGAAAAGGGAGGGCGGGAGATAGAGATAGCAGAGAAGAGAGGGTGAAAGAATAACAAACACGCGTAGCAAGAAACAGGTTTGACGGCCGCCAACAAAATGTCCAAACAGCTGAATTTCCAAGAGTTTTCAGGATCAGAGGTCATGAGTCCGATGCCCCGTTTATTATCAGACAGCACAACGTCCAAGCGTAAGTTTATCAAACTTATTTGTTATAAAATCCATTTATTTTCTTGGCCAATACAACGGTAGACATTCAGAGGTAACAACGCAAAGCCCAATCCCGTTTAAATCGCTAGTATTTACAAAACACTACACCAAAGTTAAAGGCGAGTGTTTGGAGTTATGCTTGCACCCGGTTTAGCGGCGCACCTTGGGGCCCCAGGCCACACTGCTGGAGACGCCACCGGTGCCAGTGCTAAGGGACGGGAAAGCCTCGGAGGAGCTCACGTCCCAGGGAGCCTTGGACACCTTGAACTCCTTGGGGTGCTTGTTAGAATCCTTGGACTCGGCATCTCTGGAGGGCTTCTCATACTGATGCATCCACTCCTTGTCAGCCAGCTCACCCATGTATTCCTCTTCAATATTCTAAACAAAATTAAAAATCATATTACATAAAAAATTCTCCTTAACAATACAAAAGTTTAATGCGAATATTAAAGACATTTTTAAAATTTTTTAGTTTACAAGACAGCGTTTGAAGAATTTAGAGTACTGTTTTTTTTAAATTTAGTATCATTAGGGATAGATTCAAGAAAATTATTTAACAAATTCTACATAAATATTGAACTTTAAAATAATATTGCACTTTTAATATAGTATAAAAAGGTAAAGAATAAAATCTTTTTCAGAAATATAAATATATCTTCAGTAATATAACAGCATGAAAAAAAATACTAGAAAATTACCTTCAAGTGCTCAATGCATTCATAAACATTATCTTCGTCTCCAGAAACAACGACAAGACTAGGATCCTCATCTCTCTCCCTGGGCAGTCTGATATCAACCTTATAATCATCCATAATCTTCCTGATGGTACGACCCTTTCTACCAATGATCATAGAGTGAACCCTGGGGTCAATCTGCACCTCCTCCTTGATCATTGATTCGAACTGGTTGACAATCTTGAGGATGGCCTCCTTGGCAGCCTCAGCGTCCGACTCGTAGCCAGTGATGGTGATAATCTCCTGGTTCTCGGCGCCCTTGCTTGGCAGCTGAATGTTGACCTTGTAGTCTTCGCGCATCTTATTAATAACAGCTCCAGCACGGCCAATGATCTTGGGGTGATACTCAGGCTTCACCTCAACAGTCACCTCAAAGGATCTCTTAAGTCTGTCCTCCTTATCGGCCTCCAGAGAAACCAGCTTGTCGGCTAGTCCGATCTTGGCCCTCTCAACATGGGCAGGCACACCAGAAATGAGGATTATATCAGACTCCTGATCTGCGGCTGGCACACGGATGTTAACATCGTATTCCTGCATCATGTCACGCACCTCCTTGCCCTTCTGGCCGATGATGTATCTGTGGAACTCGAAGGGAATTGTCACCTCGGCGGTGATAGGTACAAGATCCTTCAAGGCGGCAGCAGCACCCTCGCATGCAGACTTCTTACCTACAAATAAGTTAATTAATAGTTGGCATAGGCATTTTATGGATTGAGGGCAAGGTAATCCAAAAAGGGTAATACTTTAAAACTACTATTTAAAAATTATATTGTAAATTTTCGATGATCATCCATGGGTCATACTCAAATTTTCAAATTGGAAAAAAAATTTCTAAGAGGATATTACCTCTCATTTTTTTAAAATGAAAACTTTACACTTGTGGTATACATATAATACACAAATAACGATTTTTTTTATCTTTCACAATTATATAATGAAATAGATGTAGAATATCTATGAGTATAAAGGACAATTCTGTTTTTTTTTATGTTTCCTGTGATAATTTTTTTTTTATAAAAACACTTGTAGGCGTAATAATTTAATTAATATACCTACATCTAATTATCTTTTAAAATTAATTTTCAAGGCACATTTAAGCAAGTTAGTATTAAGTTAAAATCAATAATAAGCTTAGTAAACTTAAAGTTTATAACATATATTAAAGATAACAATATTTAGGTACTAGAGATTATAATTTTCTTAAATATTTAAAATATTTGTAGATAATTGAATGTAAATAATAGCGTGGCCTAATTTAATAATTTCTTCAAAGTATCTTTATCATAAAAATTTTGACGCATTAGATAAAGCATATTTTAAGTTTTTTCGGCAAAATTCCTTTAAGTACCTGTACGAGTAAAATCTTTTCTTAGTTTTAAGATAAAACATTGAATTTGGAATTGTTGCCATTTAAGCAAATTGGTAGTTTTTCTAGATTCATTTACCCTAGATTAGAACCGGTTCAGACTCTAAAATTATACTGATTTTTTTTTGCCTTCTGCCCTTGACAATTAATTAAAAAAAGGTAAAAAGAATCACTTCAAAGCATTAAAAATTTGTTAGAAAGAATTAAAAAGCTATGTGTAAATGCAAATTAAAAAAATCTCGTCCCTTAGCAGTAAATAAACTAAATCCTACCTGTAATCCTAATAATGTTAGGGTTGGTGGACCTCTCTGGGTCAACAGGAGCTCCCTCTCCATTCTCAGTACCAGCTTTGTCGGGGAACTTGATGTTCACGTCAAAATCCTTTGTGATTCTCTGCACCTGGGAGCCCTTGGCACCCATCACAGTTCTAAAGTAGAAATGAAAATTAGCATTTAGACAGGAAAAAAACGAAAACCGGAGGGTTTATTCAGAGTTCGGGGTAAAAAAATTAAGATAAACCCCCCCCCCAAAAAAAAAAAATTCTTTATTAATAGTGGATTAAATTAAGACACATTCCATACTCAATCAAACTTAGATTCAAATAGGTACCTAATAATTTTAACTTTAGAGAAGTATGCTGGATTGTTTTCAATTGATTCAATACTAAAGTAACAAGATCTCATAAATTGTCGGATAAAAATTATCAGGGTAGTTCTATATTGGTTTATGGAAGGTTTTAAGCAATTTGGCACAAGATCCGACACATCACCACCACCCGCACCCCCAAATAATAAATATTAATTCGACACTCCAGGCCTCCAGGTGGTCTCTGTACAGGTAAAAATGAAAAAAAAAATTTATACCTAAGTTGAAGATCAACTTAGGTATAAAACAAAATATGCATTATTTTGAATGTTATTCACATATTTGATAAAAAAAACCCTGCATATTTTGTTTTATAAGCTGACCTCCCAACTCTTAAAAAAAAAATTTTTTTTCATTTTTACCTGTACAGAGACCTGGAACTTAAGCCTTGAGCTCCGGAACCTGGAGGCCTAACCAAAAAATCTTAAAGTTGCGGCTATTTCATAATAAAAGAATAAATTTAGCTATAATATAGTCCAAAGATAAAGCCTATACTCCAGGTTTACGCAAATGTGTCAACCCCCCTTATTTTTTTTAGCAATATTCATATGCTAAAAAATAACACATTTGTATAAGATTTAAAAAGCAAAATCCCTACCTATGGTATTGTTGTTCAATCTCACAATCAATAGTGACCATCTCCTTCAAATTCTGGACAATCTCATTGATCCTGGCCTTGGCACCATCCACACAATTCTTGGCACCCTTCAGGTTCACCACGTTGCTGGTAACTCCTGGCCTGGGGAAGGACACAGTCACACCACCAAACTCATCCCCAATGTCCTTCAGCACCTTTCCGCGTCTGGCAACAAAGTGCTTGTGGAACTGAGGGTCAACGGTCATGGTGTCCTCTGTGATGTTATCAAGTTCCTTGATCTTCTGCTGCAAGTCTTTCTTAGCTTTCTCAACAGCTTCAGTTGTTCCTAAACATAATATAATAATATATTCAATAAATGAGTTTAAGAAAAGTTATTTCTCGCAAAGTATTATAAACAGCTTTCCGCGGATATAGAATGTACAATTACAAGATTAAAACCAGTTTTAATATTATAATTGTACATTTTTATATTCGTAGAAAGCTGGATTTAATACGATGCTAGACAAAGTTTTTTCGTATGGATGAGAACCGGTTCCTATCCACCGGATTCGAATAAATACGAGAAATTAAATTATAAATATTAAAGTCAAATGTTAATGTTAAAAATACAAAAGAATTTAATATATAAAAAAAATAGACAACTACTACTTAGGTATATATACATACTTTACTTTATATAACAATAAGAAAAAGTTTATATTTTACATTTTCTGTAGATGTTAAAGATTCAAGCTCTTAACTTAATAAATAAAAGATAATCTAAATAAAAAAAGAAAACTAACTTACCAATAATCATAATACTCTCTCTGTCAGTGTCTTCAGGTCCAGGGAAGATAATTCTGGCTCCAGTCTCATTCCTAATCTTCTGAATGTTGATTCCCTGTCTTCCAATCAGGAACTTGTGATGCTCAGGCTTGGCCTTAACCTCAGCAGTGTTGCTTGACAGCTGCTTCTCATCGCTCAACTCCTTCAGCTTAAGCAGCGCCTTCTCAACGTCGTCAGCAGGGCCACGAACGGTCACAACGTCAGAGCCAGAGTTAGCCTCAGGGAACTTAATGGACACGCCGCCACATTCGTTGATAATGAATTGGATCAGCTTGCCTTTAGCACCAATAACAGTGTTGTGGATCTTGGCAGGGATCTTCATGTCCTTGGAGACAATGTTTGCCATCTGAGATTGAATTTCGCGGATTTTCTCAGCAGCCGCAACGACATTTTCCTTCTTGCCTGTAATGACAATCATATCGCTATCGGCATCATTGTCTGGAAGATCAATCTTAGTGTTAGTTTCTTCACGGATCTTCTTGATGTTAGCTCCACCCTTTCCAATAATATTCTTATGAAACTGCTTAAAGATTGGGATTTTCTCCTGGTAGTTTGAGGCCAACATCTCTGAGGAAATCTTGTTCAATGACCTGGCACATTTGTCAACATCAGCCTTAGGACCGCGTAGTTTTACAATGTCGGACTTGGAGCCAAGATCTGGGAAGCTGATCTGCACGGAAGCATACTCGTCACGAATCTTCTGGATATTCTCACCCTTAGGGCCAATGATCTGGCGATGGAACCTGTTCTCAATGATAACATCCTTTTCCTTCTCATTCTCCATTTTCTCAACCATGGACTGCAGTTCCTCCTTGGCTTTATTTACACCAGCTGGGTTACCCTCAATACGGATAATAGTAACACCACTGTCTGTGTCAGGAATATTGATTGTAACATCACTCTCAGACTTGATTTTGTTGATGGTTGAGCCACCCTTACCAATAATGTGCTTATGATATTTAGCATCAACCTTCAGCTCAACAAAAGTAGTAGCCTTCTGCAGCTCACTTGCTTGTTGTTCTAACACCTTGTACGCTTTCTCCGCTTCTTCTGGGGGACCATCAATCTTGATAAGATCACCATCAAATCCAATGTGCACCTTGGACAACTGACAATCGGCGCTGATCTTCTGAATTCCAGCACCCTTCTTGCCAATAATGTATTTGTGCAGCCAAGAAGGACAATCAATAGTCAGGTTTGTCACACTGTTGGCCTTCTCATAAACCTTTGTCAGAGCCAAACCAAGCTTTTCCTGGGGACCTCTCAAAGTGATAGTCTCGCTGTCAGATTCATTCAAAGGCATCTCGACAAAAACACCAGTCTCCGAGAAGATTTCATTGATGGCATTACCCTTAGGTCCAATGACGTATCTGTGCTGGGATTTCTTTACTTCAATGCTAACATGGCTGCACTTGCGCTCCATATCCTTCCAGATCTTGGTGATCTGATCCTTGACAGCCATCACTCCATCCTTCTCTCCAACAATGCTCAGCTCATCCTTCATGACAGACAGAGGAGGAATATTAACTCTAACATTAGGGTGGCTGGCAAGCATTTTGTTTACAAACTCGTTGTTGGGTCCCTGGATAAAGGGATGGTACATTTTAGGCACGTTCATTCTCTCCATAGCCTGCTTAGACTGTTCATCAGAAATAAGACGAATCTCGTGGGTAGCTTTTTCAATACCTTCCTTGGTTCCAACAATAGAAACCTGGTCGCTGTTATCAGTAGGCTTAGGAATAGTAATCTTAGTAGCAGTAGTTTTCTCCAATTCCTGAAGTTTAACACCGCCTTTGCCGAGAATATGCCTGTGGTGTTCTTTGGGCACGGCAATGGTGACGGAGGCCTGAGTCTGGAAGGCAATTAACACGTCACGCTTGGCTTTCAGGACAGCATCAGGACGTCCGGTCAAAAGAAATGTCAAACTCTTGTCCTTACCGTTGCTCATCTCTATCTTAGTCTGGGTTGAGTTCATTATGGTGTCCAACTTCTTCAGGGATTCGCTGCCGCCAAATCCCTCGACATTCAAGGCCTTGCGCTCCTCAGGTGGAATATGAAACACTTGAGTGATGATGCTAGTTTGCAAACGGGGCTTAGTGGTCCATTTGGAGATTGGGGCATTAAAAGCCGGCTGGGTTCCGCCTCCCAAGCTGGGAAACTGTTGGTCATAAGTGGGAATATGATCAGTCTCTTCAACGACGGCTGGCTGAGTTGGGGCGTCTCCGTTCATAGCCTGTTCTTCGGCTGGGGCCGCGCCGTCGTTGATGGTTGTAGTGGGGTTCTCGCACTCTGCTTGCTGCATGGTGGTGTCCATGATTCGCGCAGGGGTCGTTACAGTAGCATGTACTGCAGTCCGGGTAATCCGTCCAAAGTTATGTGAAGAAATTTGATTTCCTCACCTTGCTCTACAGAAGAAACAGATGGAATGAGCTGACAAACAAATATACACACACACAGACAACACACCACACACACAGGACAGGACAGCGTGGCAGAGAAAGGAGACACGTAGAAAGTTTTATGGGAAGGGGAGGTAGAACTTCTTTAAGGGCTATTAAAGAGTCTCTTCATTTTTTCTCCCCTTTAAAAATATTCTAGTTAAGAATTTAAAAGAAGACTTAGTTTTTGAAAATATATAAGATATCAAATAAACAAATACAGTTTAAAATATATTCATGAAAAAACTTGTTTAATTATCCAAGGATATTAATTATCAGGGAAGACTATCAGAGGAAAAACTGTTTAAGTAGATTTTGTCCAAAATTTAACACTTTTTAATAGATCCTTGAATTCACAACAAAACCTCGAACCTTATGTCAAATCAATTGTTGTCTTTAAAAACACTTATAAAAAGATCTACACAATTCAATACAATAAATGATATACAAGTAAGATTTCAAATTTAATATGCATATAAAACGATGTTGTTATTTTTTCCAATGGCCTTAAATTAAAGTTTTTTTCTTCTACAAAATATGAGTCTGTAAGATAAAATAGAATGAGAAATAAGAAAAGTACCAAATTCAATTTATTTCACTTCTATCAGAGCAAGAAAATGATATCAAAACTCTCAATAGATTACAAAATTTTTTAAACAGTTAAAAGATTTATAGAATTGATAGGTGTCTGAATTAACAAGAAAAATACTCTACAAAACTTCATAAATAGAGGTGAGAAAACTTCCTACTTTAAATACTGCAAATATAAAGGAAAACGATAAATTGTCTCAATTTCGACTGATTTGATAAAATAAATTGTAATTTTCAGGGAAAGTTATTATATTGTCTTGTGGGGTTCTGGTTACCTTAGCTTTGACGTCCCCTTTCCGCTCTCAAAGTAAGAATCTGCTTACCACGAGAAAAAAAAGAAAATTTAGGGTCTAAATTTTGGTTTAACAAAAAATTCAACGCTTCGCGACCATATTTGAAGAGATGGAAAGTATATCATAATTTAATGATATTGATAAAATTTTGTAGATTTTTAAAAGCTTTATTTCCTTTTCCTTTTTATCCTACTAAAATGTGCTTTTAACAATTTATTTAAAATTTTATAAATTGCTGAATAAGCTAAAAGTTTTTTTTCTTTTCTTATTGATGCACTATCCCCCCCCCTCCTATCCCTCCATCATGCCAAAAAGGTTCTAAGCACATTAAAAAATTTCAATGCTATTTAATGCATCTATAAGAAACAAGGATGGCAACATCCATAAAAGCGAGGCTCTGAAACGACAAACGAACATCAACACTTGTAGAGTGTCAGAACTAAAAATCAGAACATAAATATATAAATATCGAATCAAAATTCTAATTAAATTTGTTGAAAAACTGCTGAAGTACAGGGTAATACTTAAAGGACATACTTACGTTTTTAGGACTTTATTATAGAGACGCTTCGCTCATAACATTGTACTTTGTTGTCCTCGGAATCAATATTCCAAAAATCAGATCAATCGGATAATTCTATCACATAAAAATTCGTTGTTAAAAAAGTTAAAAATCAACATGATTAAAATGGACGTACGGACATTCTGGTATCGATTATAGAGTTGTTACCCTTTTTAAATCGTACCTAACTACTACAGGAATCACCATGCAAAGTTTCAAATCGATAGGATAATTCAAACATGCCTAAATTAACGAAAAAAGCTATCCGTTCCGGACCGACCCTAATTATAGCTTCGCTTTTAAAAAGAATTACATTGCATTGTATTACAAAAGGATGTCAACTTCATGCAGTAGCGAAGATTTTATTTTTTAAAATGCCAAAAAAAATTAAAGAACAGACCAGATTAAAACATGTTAAAAAAATACCAATAGATAAGATATTGTATAGCCAAGTACGGAAAACAATATTTTTTAAAGCAAGTTTTTCTATAATTAGGGTCATTCCGTCCGGAACGGATAGCTTTTTTCATTAATTTAGACATGTTAGTATTGTCCTATCGAATTTAAACTTGGCATGGTGATTTCTCTGGTAGTTATGTACGATTTTAAAAGCGTAGCAACTCTATAATCGTTACCAGAATATCTGTACGTCCATTTTAAACATGTTGATTTTATTTTAACAACAAATTTTTATGTTATATAATTTTCCGAATGATCTGATTTTTGATTACTAATTCCTAGGACAATAAAGTACAATGTTTTAAGCGAAGCATCTTTATAACTAAGTCCTAAAAACCCATTATCCTGAACTTAAGCATTTTTCAACAAATTTACTTACAATTTTGTTTCGACTTTTATACATTTATATTTTGATTTTTCCCTTCTGACACTCTACAAGTCTTAATGTTCGTTTGTTCTACCGTTTTAGAGCTTCGATTTTATGGATGTTGTCATCCTAGTTCTTATTAATTATGCTTAGTAGACAAAGAAAATCTTGCAAAAAATCTGAAGCATATTATCTACTGACAATCCGTCATTAAAAAGATTAGATAGTGATTAAACTGCATATATCATTTTAAATAGGCCAATAAAATAATATTAAAAACATTAGATAATTGTGAATATTGTAAGCTATGACCTAAATTCAGGGTTCGGAAGCCGCAGCCGCAGCCGCAGCCTCAGCCTCAGCCACCATCAGCCGCGCGGCTTACGAGAAGCCTCAAAATCAGCCGCGCGGCTTCCTCAGCCACCCAATA
>LS056087.1:0-13148 GCA_900241095.1 Acartia tonsa | reverse complement strand
TTGCTTTGACTCTTATAAATTTATATTATGATAATTAAGTTCTAACACTATACAAGTGTTAATGTCCGTTTGTCCTCTCGTTTCAGTGCTTCGCTTTTATGGATGTTGTCATCCTTGTTTTACTAGCTTACAAGAGACTGTGTTATAAACAAATAATGAAAAAAATAGCCTGCTTATCAAAAATAAATTGAAGCCAATATGTTAAAAATGAAATATTTCAAACATTGCACACATTGATAAGGAACTTAGCTTACCCTTTTCATCCATAAATTATTTATTTACACTCTAAAATTTATCATCTTAAAATTAATTTATAATTCCAATGTTGATATATGTCTAGTTATACAGCTGAATATGTTTACAAGGAAATGGATAAGTGATGTTTATCAGTAAAATCAGTACTTGCTTACTTTCAGGGCTATATATTCCAACATTAACCAAAAAAATAATTTTATTTCTATTATGGGAGGTTATTTTGCCAAAATTTGTGTTAAATTTTTTTAATTTCCTAAATTTTAATTGTTATTAATTTAATTTGAATATGTAAAATGTATGCATTTGTGTGTGTGTGTGTGTGTGTATGCAATTGGTTCATGCAGTTTTGGCTTAGAAAACCAAGCAATAGCAAATATTGTGAGATCTTCACCCCTCCCCCACCTGCGCCGCCCCACCCCCTCATACTTTTACTAATGTACCTATCTGTGCGTGTGTGTGTGTGTATGGTATTGTTGTAGGCACACACACACACACACACGATGAAAAACAAACAAACAAAACTTATGTTGTACCTGTTCATTTATACAGTCCAATTCTTGACAATTAAAATTATTTAAATATTTATTTCATGTACCTTCAGAAATTTTCAATTATTTTATTAATATGATAGTTGCCAACAATTATCTAAATATCTTATAATTTAAGCAATTTCATACAAAGAAATTTAGCATGATGCCACCTTCTTCCTGGGTTTTGAATTGATAAAATCACCAAAGAACTTTTTTCTCTCTTTTTTCAATCACTTTATCTAATCTCTCTCTTTTTCTATCAATTTTCTGCTTAAGTTTTGGACATTATTTTCAAACATACAAAAGACATGCAATATAAGTATAATTATAATTAGGCATGGTTTGGGTCCATAAAAAAACAACTTTTAACATTAATTAAATAATTCAAATTAAATCTAAATACTTCTTGAATAAGATTTAAAACAAAGGTCGTCTTACTTTAAAATTTATCTCAAATTTCAAAAGTTCCAAGAAAACTTAATATTTTAACGAGAAACAACTGCCATTTTATTTTTTTCCTCAATTTAAAAAAAAAATTCGTTAAAATTATAATAAAATGGCCTTTAAAGACTTTTATACAAATATCAAAATTTTAGCGCTAAGATGCATAATTAATTGTTAAAGATTAATTTTATAAAATAGTCCGAATTATTATGACTGTCTCTCTACTTATCGATTCTTTCTTTCCCCCCCTCTCTCTTTTCCCTCCACGAATTTCTCTAATCTCCCCCCCCCCCCATTTCTCTCTTTCTTACACAAATTTTTCTCCCTTGCCCCCTCCCCTCTCTCCTGCCTTCCTCTTTTTAATAGCGTTTCCTGCATATTTTTCCTCATGTAAATACATTTTTTTCTTCTTTTTAAGATACTTTTTAAGTGCAATTATTTCTCCAATTGTTTAATCCGTCAAACTTTTATATTTATATTTGGCAAATTATTTATGTAAGAAATATGTAAAGCATTAGATCAATATTAGTCTTGTTTTTATATTTTCAAAAGTAGCATCCACCGGTCTTTTGTAATTTGGCATCCTTGGTACCTAGTAAAGTTATTGAACCCACTTCCATATACACGACTTGCCTTCCCCACCCCGGCCAATAAATATTACTTATTTCCCCATCCGCCCCCCTTTCCCCTCTCTCACTATCCCCCTAGTTCCCCCCTCATCTGTGACCGTTATTTATTCTCCTTTCCCTTTGTGTCGCGGTTGCCGCGCTACAGAATTTAATGCAAAAAATTAAACCCACGAATGACATATTCTTCTGTTTTAATTAGATACTTTTTCTTAATTCAAAAAATGCATGATATTTACATGGGCGTGCAAAATTAAAAACTCAATGGGGTATTTTAGGGGGGGGGGGGCAACCTTAAAGTACAACTCCCCAACATTTTTTACATGCCATGCATTTGTATGAAGTTTTCTCATTTGCTTATTTGTCCAATTTTATTTAGACCATTTTTTTGGCCACACAAAAAAGCCTTTAGACGATGGATTTCATGATTTTGATTTTAGCGGGATTTTTAAAAAAATAATAAGACCTACCTAAGTGGTTGCGCCTCTAGCAGATAAAAAAATCCTTATAATAAAATAACAGGATGTCTCTGTAACCGAAAAATCTCGCTAACCGCCGAACCGATATGGTTCTCCTTTACAGTGTAGTTTCTTTTAGGTCCTGGGTAGCTTTATAGATATGAGAGGGTACCACCACCCTCTTGGGCCCCTAGATGCTTCTAGGGGTGAAAACGCTAGTTTATTACATAGTATCTAACTGCACCCTCACCCTCCCACCTTCAATTTTGTCATCCTCTCATGGGGGACGTGTTTCTGACCAATATGAAGATACCCTTAATAGGTAGGTCTTGGTAAATGCCTCATTCAAACTTGTATTTTGTCATCTTTTTTTTTTGGGGGGGGGGGTGGATTCTGACAAATATAAAGATTCTTGAAAAAGTTTTTAAAGTCGTGATGGAAATAAGGACATTTAAAACATATTCAACTAAATAAATTAATGCCTTACAAGAAAAGCAATGGTTTCTTTAATTTAAATTATCCTTTTAAATGCGCCGCTGAATTAAAATGATGTCATTGCGCATTTTGTAAAGAAAAAAAAAATATTATTTTTCTGTCATTCATCTTCAACGTGATTTTTAATTTTTCATTGCAATTAAACTTAATAGACATATGTTAACTTGATTTTTAATAATTTTAGTGCTTTTATATCCATTTATAATCAATTTTTATAATAACAAAAAAGTATTTAGTTATTATGCATATTTATTTAATTTATAAATCTAAGTATCCCTAACTTTTAGTAATGTACATTTTCTCTATATTCAGTTGTTGTCCAAGATGGCGCCGATGATTGGGCGGGAGATGTCAGAGCGGCTGTTCCTGGACAGGTTCGCCAAGTTGTGTACGGATCCAGTCTTTCACGTGCGCAAGGTTTGCGCGGCAAATTTTGGCGACTTTTGCGGAGTTGTCGGGCCAGAGGCGACGGAGAAAATACTGGTGAGCAGTTTTTTTATTGCTATAATTTTCTTTGCAACTGGACCCCACCCCCCCTAAATTTCTAATATCTTACATTACACTCCAAAGCGTGTTTTTAACTCTTTTATAAAGCTAACCCTATGGGAGTTCTAAGCCTTTTTTTAACCCTTTAAAAAAAATAAGAATGTAATTGACTTCCTTGAAAAGACAATTTTTTGAGAAATAAACGCCATTGCAATTTTAAATATTTTGCTAAAGAACTCCCATCTATAATAGCACTTGAAAAAATAAGGCCATTCGCTTCTTCTAAAAGTGTGGGGTTTTTTTTTTGGGGGGGGGGGTGGGGCTATTGGTGTTTTATGGCACGGTCCATTTTAAGAATGCAAGGAATCTGCCCAATGTTGTATAAAAATACTTTACTAATAAAACTTTTCTAAATGGTCCATTGAATTGGAAACCAAAATAAAAACAAAAATCTTTACAAAACGCAAGTTTTTTATCCCATCAACCTTGCAGCAAAAAAAATGTTAAATAATTATTCAGATTTTCTAGGAAAACTATAAATAAGAATACTTTTTTTTTGCAAATTTACCCTTTGATTGCACGATCTTTGACTGTAAGGTCTAAATGTGCATGATAATGTATTTTGATTTTTAGTGGGGCATTTTGACATAGCCGAGGCTCTATCACCTCCCTGACTTTCTATACTTCAAAAAAAACAGAGAGGGAGTGGACATTGGACTGTTTGTTACAGTAGTCCCCAAAGTCTTAAAATATTTTCTTATTCGTTGGCTTAACAACCTTTTATTGATTCATTTAGTTGAGTGTCAAAATGTTTCAACTACTACTTTCAATGTACTTAAGGGGTAATTTTGTGTATCACTATCATCATTGGGGATGTACATCAATTGTCTTATCTCTTTAGATCCCTGAAGAAGAAAAAAACAGTTATTCCTCCGTTTTTTGCTGCACAGCGATTTTCCTGACATTTCTTGGAAAATGTTGATTTCCCCAAATATTGAATAAACATCAAATATGAACAAAATTTCAAGTCGATTTCCCCTGTTTAACAGGGATTCAGAGATAGGGTAATAGCAGAGAAATTAATCTATCCAACCTCCCTCCCCCTACTTTCTCATGTCCCCAAATTAATAAGCTAATGTATATATGTTTAAGAAAAAAAATTCTTTATTTTTGCATCCCTGTATGCCTGCATGTGTGCTACCATTAAGACATGAGTATTCAGTAATTTTATTTAGGGGTTTAAGTGATACCCCTTCCCCCATTGTTTTTAATTTTTGTTTTAGATTATGAAAAAGAGTTATTTATTGCAAAAATGTAATATTCTTCAATGTATAGTAATAGTTTTACAATAACATTCAAAAAATACAAAAACAGAATTTGAAATTCATAATCCATAATCAAATATGCAATAAAGCAGCCCTGAAAAGCCATGACAAGCAACCAACACTCCATTCTTGAAAACGCCACTAAAACAATAAAACAACTTTTTTGCCATCACTTATAAAATATTGTTTTTATGATCCACTTTTTATCAACATATACACACACAATTAAATGGTTATTATCCAACCATTTCATTACACACTTTTTTGCTATTTCCTTGAATAAATAGGATAACCAAATTCGAAGTAGCGAAGCCTAAACGTGACTGACTGATGGATAGACAAATAGTCATACAAACAGACCGACAGACCAAATATTGAGTAGATGCTCATTGGTAAAGGAATCTTCACTAAAAATCAGCAATAGATCTTTGATAACAGCTGAGGCGCTGATTTACCTTCTATGACGGACAGACAAAGTGTGATATGGAGTAGTATTACTACAAAAAATATGAATTTGTACTGAACTTAAGAGCAATTAAATTTGTAGATTTCATCATCGAATTTTGTTCAAATAGAATAGATTTTGATAAATATCAACCCTCTTTTAACCTAAAAATTATCCTAATTTAAAGGGATTAAAAAAAATGTCAAAAAATCAACGAAAAAAAATCTATTAAAAGATGGTTTAAATTTCTCCATTTGAAGGCAAACAAACAAATTTCACGGACTGGTGCATCTTCCAATTGATATAAAAATAATCAGAGTAATGGATTTACTATTACTTGGATTTTACACCAGATTATCATGTATGCTAATGAAATGAAACTAGTAACTGGCCAAAATAACAATCCACCCATCCACCCCCTCCCCTTCTACTTGATGAACGGCCTGACAAGTAAATGATGTTGAAAATAGCAACCTGAATTGACGACAATTTTCACCCTGTCATAATATCCACATATATTGTACATCCATTATCAGAGTTATCATTATTAATAATAGGTCTGGCATTGAATTACAAATTAAAACAAATATTTATCATTGATCAAGTTAAGTGGTTGATCACGGTTGCCAGTGATCAATTCACTGAGTCAAAAAAGTCTGATACTTCTTAGTTATTTATTTAAAAATGTTTTGGTTAACATGTCACCCTCCTCAGTCTATATGACATAAATCATATTAACTTGTAAACTATTATGGCAGAAAAGAAAAAAATGCTTTTTAAATAAAAAAAAAACATTTTAATAATAACGAAGAAATTCTTTAAAATGTAGATCACAAATTAAATATCTATAATGGCCTTACAAACTTTTTCAGCAATAAGGGTTCTAAAAACTCCTCAGCATCCGAAGAAAAAGTACATCAAAAATTTGTGTTAAACTTGTAGAGTAGTTTTGCTTTGTAAATATTACAATTCTGATTTTTTTTAATAAACAGAAAATTTGTATTCAAAGCCTTATTTGTAACTGTCCCATTTGAACTGGTTGTGTGACATACGTACAAACCTTTAAAATGGAAATCTTTGCATCTTAAAACCTTTATTCTTAAAAAGCTAAAACAGTTTTCATAATTATTTTACAATTGACAACTTTGCTTAGAATAATCAATCAAAAGTAAATGATAAAAGCAAATAGTCATATAATTTTATTTCCACCAATCATCATATAATTTTTTTTTATGTGAATTTTAAATATGAAGTAGGACTTTTTATTTTTTCATTCTTTTCCTACTTCCACATAAGATCTACAGTACACCAAAACACACCCACTTACACATGCACACACACACACACAGATTTAATTTCATCTTACAATTCAATGACAAGGGGAGTGTGCCTTTTATAGCCCCGCCCCTGTAATTCACCCTCTCCCCTGCTCCTACCCCCCAAAAAAGTTGGGTTTTTTTTGTAGCAAAGATTCTCTTTTTGATTTAATCTTCTGTAATTTTAAGATGTAGGGGGAAAACTAAATCGCTACCTTACATCATTATTTTCTAGATTTTTTATTGATGGAAGAAATTATATAACTTATTGTCATTTTTAGCTACACTTCCTCTTACTTAAACCGTTCAAATTGTCATTTTTAATCTTCAACTAATTTGCATGTTTTCATCCTTGTTAAGTTACTGTTGCCCCTGGTGTATTATTAATTCTTAGTGGGTGGGTGTTTGAATTTACATGCATACAATAGAGCTTTATAGAACCTTGTAAACCCTCTTCAAATATCAGATCCAGTCTTTTTCCTGTTTTTGCACTGTACATAGCATTAGTTCATTTGTTGATAACCATTAAATTGAAAATACAGAATTAATCTACAGAAAAAAAGAAAAAAATTGGTTCATGTATAATTTATTTCCCTATGGCTCATTTCTAATCAATTTAGGTTTATTACAATTCTTGTTTTTTTCTTCAATTTCGAAGATCCTTATATATTTTATTATTTTTCACAAGTAGTCTAATAATTCTCTTGTATTTCAGTTGCCCAAGTTCTACGCGTTGTGTACGGACAACATCTGGGGTGTGAGGAAATGCTGCGCTGATGTATTTATGCCGGTCAGCTGTATCTGCTCGCCAGAGGTCAGAAAGGTAGAGCTGTCTCCGCTCTTCATTGGTCTACTCAGAGATAACAGCAGGTAAGGAGAATCTTCATAAGAAATTTAATACTATAACAGACAGACAGACTTGCAGTTAGTATATGTAGAGTAGCCTTTCTTAATAAAATTATCAATAAAATAAGCGAATATTTCACACAACTGTATGTTTTAGGTGGGTACGAATGGCGGCATTCCAAGCCTTGGGTCCTTTCATCTCAACATTCGCGGACCCCGCCATCACGGCGTTGTTGCACAATGAGAACGGCGAGATCATAATCACGGACAGAGAACAGCTGGTCCACAAACTTAACGTCCTGGAAGAACAGCGGGCCAAGGAGGCTGAAGTTTTGGCAGCTGAAAAGGCTGCAGCTGCTTCTGCCGCTGTGGATACAAAAGAAGCAGCGGCACCCGCTGAAAGCAGCGAAGGAGATTCATCCGAGTCTGATAATTTGAGTATCAGCAGTGATCAGGAGACGGGGGCCCAACAGAACAGCAGTAGTACAAGTGAAGAAACAACCAGAGATTTGAGTACCGCAGCACTTGAGAACACACTTAACAACAACCCCAACACACTAGCAGAAGAACCTACCAGCACATCAACTGCCGACAATGATGACTCCGAGAACTCTGTTAATAATAATATTGTAGCAATGGATGAGAGTACAGATGAGGGTAATAATGAAGTCAACTACACGGCTGTTCCCGCCAATAATTTACAACAAAATGAATCAGAAAATGTCCATAAACAACAACAACAGCAGACAAGTTTTGAAGAAAAACGGGCCAGCTTATATTACAGTAATAACACAAAAACATCTTCGCTGGCGGATAATTCTGATTATTCTAGTTTTCTGTACTGGCGTGAACCCGTCCAACCTGTTCTGGATCAACTAGTTGAAGTTGATCTTACAAACACCGACGAACATGAAGAGAAACCTACAGAAACTGGGACTGATGAAGAATATATTCTGAACAAGCTATCAGATTTTGTAAACAAGGATTGTTCTGAGAGATTAAAGACTGTTGATGTTGGTGGTGGGGAGGAGGAGAAAGGGGCTGTAGAACAACAGGAAAAGAAGGAAGAACTGGACTCAGCAGAAAAGGTATGGTTGACATTCATTTTTAAGGGGGGAAGGGCCCGAGGGGGCATATTTGAAAATTTTGCAAACAAAATGGGTTTAATAAAGGCCCCTTTGGTTTTCATATAAACTTTTTTCCATTTTTGTAACTCTTATTTTTTGTAGTAAAAGTTATAAAAAACGCCATTAATTTTTCCTTTTTTAGTCACAAAAAAAAAAAAAATCTAATGTACTTATCAATTTTAGGAAGAAGAAGACAGTGATTCTTTACCAGACGTTGAAAATGTTCAACAAAATCAACAATTTAACAATTCGGAATCAGGTAAGAAAACTAGTTTTAGAGTAGCATTGCTTATTTGTAATCATTTGTACTTAATTTCGGTCATAAAGCTCTTAAAATACTGTTCTAGTTGACCTTATACCTATCCTTAAATAAAACAGGATGTTTGTCTGTGTGTGTATGTTTTGCTGTGTGTACCGAAGGATCTTGCTAACTTCTAAACCGATATGGTTCTCCTTAACAGTGTAGTTTTTTTGTGTGTTTATAACTATTTTGGGTGAGGGTACCAAAAATAGCCCATATTAATAAATGACCTTATTTCCAAAAAGTGGCGTAGCCGGTAGTTTATAAGTAAATGAAGAAGTCTTAATAAAAGTACATGTAGGACATGCTTACAACATACCTATGTACAATTACATACATATACTTGTAATCGATATATTATTACTTAAATGTTGCACCAGATCTTTATATATGTACTCTGATATAGTGAAACACGCAGCTAGCTAAGATAATTATACCCCCCATCCATCCCCTTTATCTGATCCCCTCCCCTCCTACTGGATGAAGGAATTGACCAGTAAATGAGGGCAATATTAGCAAGCTAAATTGAAGACAAAATTTTTCCCTGTCAATATATCCACGTATATCTTATATCCATTATACTTGTATTTTATGTTCAAATTAAAACTAAATAGGTCAATGCGAAGTTGTATTTTTTTTTCAAAGTAATGAGGAAAAAATGTTATAAAATTGTCACTTTTATCATCACCCAGTCAGTCAGTCTCCCTTCCTCTAGGCATAATCCTGGGCCCAGTCCAGGGAGGGAGGGGACAGTGGTCTGGAAATTTCACTTGTACCCAATGTTTTATAACCACGTTAATCTTATTGTCAAAAACTTTGGGTACTTTTTAAAATTTTGATTGGTTAGTTAAAACTACATATATATATCATGGGGGTGTTGATCAATTTACAGTCCATTGTCTTATTCCTTAAGATTCCTGGATTGGGCCTGTCAATGTCCTTTTGCCAGGCCTGGCTTGTCTTAAGCATTGTTTTGTTGTGAGCGCCAAGCAAGTATGAAAAATATTCAGACTGTTGGTGCCTGTTTAGTTAGTTTAAACTATGCTAACTATCTAAATATTTACACTTAACAGGAGTTACAATAATAACAAGGATAACACCAAATTAAATTTCGCAGCCAGTAAAGGGCTAAATTAATTTTAGACCTAAAGCCTGTGCGTTTTATTAAGTCATAATTGTCTCCACCCTTTCCTGCATAATTAAGGACAATCCAAAAATGTGCATTTTAAGGTTTAAGAACTTTAAAAGATCCTTCATTGGATTTAAGAAAATATGGTATTTTATGTTTCTTTCATATTAATGCTGGTGTGCCACACACTTCCGCATTTGTATCACAAAATCAAATCATCTGAACCGCAAATTAAAAGATAAAACCTGCAGTTTCTCATTTTTTTATACTATTCTATAAAGTAGTAAGTTTTTTTTTGTCTGAATCTTAAGATTTCAATAACTACTGAATTCATTAAGTTCTCCTTTCATATATGACCTTGAATGGTTTTATTCTATTTTTTGCTCCCCTTTAAATACAGAGCCCCTTGATGCTATGTGCGCAGCTGCTATTTGGTCTATTTGCTAACTTGAAACATTATGCGGATATGATATATTGCGGAATTGACTGCACACCCTACTCGTGCTGATTTGTTAACTGTTCAACATGCAAATTTTCTCATCAATGCTTGAATCAAATCTTAGTTTCTGTAATTCTTTTTAAAAATATTTTCCCAGCCTTTTTCTGCGTCATATGTGACTTATCCCCCCCCCTCCCTGGTACACCCCCTTTGTTTCATATTTTAACTTCTTTTTATCCTTTTTCTTTCCCCTTTTATTTGCCCAGCCCTACAAACCTAGATTCTTAACCATTTTACACAATATGAATATTACTTTCTGGTAAGTACACACACATACACACACACACACACACACACAAATAAGTGAAATTTTTGGCGAAGGATAAAAGAGAAAATGTTAGTTTTTTTTCATTCATTTTAAAATTCATGTTTTAATCAATGAAGTCTTATTAAAAACAAGGATGATAACATCCAAACAAACGCAGCTTTATTTTGAATATTTTAAACTTTTAAAAAAAAATTTATGTGCATTACTATATAACAGTCCTGTCTGACCTTATATCAGACTCCAATCTATATAGAAAAGCTTCGCTTTTATAAATACATTTATAAAATTTAAAAATACAGTATATTAGAATTCATTATAATAAGTTAAAAAGGTTAGGAAATAGTGTAAAAATATTAATATTAATTGAGACAACCATAAATCATTCTTATGGGAGACGTGGAAATATTTAAAGTGGTGTACTTTTTCCTCAAAGAAAATTATAATAAAATATATTATTATTATTATTATTATATAGCAAAGCTACTTAATAAGTTGTAATGCAAATTGTCTGTCTTTATACAATTTTTAAAGGGTAATTTACCTAAAAATGTGTTAAGTGAAAATGATATAAAGTTAAGGAGAACCTTCATGAAGGGTATTTACAATTTTCACATATATTGTCCATTAGGGGCGTCACCAGAGGAACAAATGTGGACCAACCTCCCTGTAATTACATTTCAAAAGTTTGACGTCATAACAGGTGACCATGCACGCCCCTAGCTACAGGTGCTGGTAGGTGGCTGGTCAGTGCTTGCCAGCTGGCCTAACAGGGTTCTTCAGGGTTGTGCAGTGTTGGTTTTTGTGTTTGTTTTTCTCCTTCTTTTGGGTGTTCTGGTATTAACTATCTTTAATACTCTATACTTAATGAACTTGTTCAAATGTAAATAACAACTAAGGCAAAGCATAGTACATATAAAGAAAAACTTATTTGCCTAAAAAATTGGCCGCCAGTCTTATTTTCAATTAACCTTTTCTTATTAAAAAATTGTATCTAAACTGGCGGGAAAAAGTTTTTATTCAAATCTTAAAAAAGTGTTTTCAAATTTTTACCTTCCCAGATCTTTTAGAGTAAAAGTTCTTTTCCTAATATTAACAATTTATCGACAATGTTTGTCGTTATTATGTCAATACCATACTAACAAATGGAATATGGTTTAGATTAGAATTTTAGAAATATAGATTAATATAAAATAACTAACATTTATATTGTTTATAACTAATACTTGTTTTTTTCTTTTTCAGATGAATAAAACTAACAATTCTTCTATAATATTAACCAATTTTTAACATCCTTAGCATGATTTTAGTCTTACTCTTAGAGCTACAAAGGTGATGGAAAATGATATTGGATTGTGTTATAAATAGAAAGTACTAGCATTAATAAAGATTTTTATTTAAAAACTGAAGAGAATTTTTGCTTTAATTACAATAATTAGGGCAAAATAGTTTTTATTTGACTGAAATATCCCTCCCAAATTATTCATTTTGGAGTTATATTGCACATTAAGAAATTCTTGAGTAGCGTAGCCTTTCTACAATGGCGTATTTATTTAGGGTCCCAAGAAGGTTCGTCTATGGAGATGTACGGCTCTGCCTCAGACAAAGAATCAGCTGATAATATTTGTACATTTGAACCTGGAATCCAGTGGGGATCTTTCTCTTCTCTCAAAATGTCCAGGTACGATTATTTCACGTATGACGGCTTTGAAACCGATTCATATCCACTGGATTAGAATTAGTTTTTAGCCATACTGAAAAATAATGTATAGCCTCATATCACTGACAATTTTTCATTTGTATTAAAATAAAAATCATATGATTAGTACCAGTTTTGTTATTCCTGAGGGGCCAAAAGGTTTTATTCTTAAAATTTTTCATTTTGATATCAGCGGAAAGCTGTCTATAATACGCGCGATAAAGAACTATTATATTGCTGCATTTTAGTTTACTGTTCTATTTTTATCAAATATATTGTTAACTTTTTGAGATTTATTTACAATACCTTTAATTGTATGTAAGGTTTGTATTTTCATCCTTTTCAAATATGAGGCAAAGAACACATAATGTAAAAGATACAACTTTTCCCCTTCCCCTCTTTTTTTTGCTAGAAAAAGGTATAGCCTCTTAATGTAAAAACCTTTTCCTACAACTTTTCCTCCATTAAAAATTATTTTATTTGGGTTAAAACTTATTTTTATAATTGTAAATATTTGTAAGCAAAATAGTCTTTTTTTGTGGTGACCTCTGCCTTTTTAGCGCGTTTTTTGCGATCCTTTTATACAAAGATTGTATAATACTTCGTAGAATTTAATTAAACCTAATCATTGGGAACTTATTTAAACAGGATAAAGGTTCCATTTAAAAAAAAATCTTTTTTCTAACTTTTTGTGCTAATGAATTTGAAATTTTTGTCTCTTTTTTGTTTTCTTAGTAATTTAAAATTGTCTTTAAATGTATTATACTTAACTGTTCTTTAAGTATGAAAAAAAATCAAACGACAGGATAAAAAGAACATTACATTTCCCGGGGGCGGGGGGGGGGGGGGGGGGGGGGGGGGGGGGGGGGGGGGGGGGGGGGGGGGGGGGGGGGGGGGGGGGG
>LS056086.1:0-13150 GCA_900241095.1 Acartia tonsa | reverse complement strand
TTTTTTAGCTGGCTTTAGAGTTGGAGTAATTCATACACATAGTAAGGTTTGTATTTTATATTTACTTTTTTTATTTAGATTCTAAATTACTTATATAGTTATAATTTCAATCAAAATTGTAATGTTTAATGCTGATTGAATCAGGACTCTAAAGGGATAAGACAATGGCCGGTAAATTGATGTACATCTCCAAATAATGATACACAAAAATATCCCTCTGTAGATAACAGTTAGTGGTTAAAACGTTTGGTCACTCAACTTAATGAATCATTCATTCAACTTCAGTGAAAGTCTCCAAAGTTGTTAAGCCAACGAAAAAGAAAACGTTATTATAAAACTTTGGGGACTAGTGTGACAAACAGCCCAATGTCCCCTCCCTTCCTTTGAAAGAATACATTTTTTTAGGATATGTTGCAAGCCTTAGATGGTCTAGGAATTTATGTTTCAGTGTCCACACATATTCAACAAGTAAGCATATGATAATGAGAATTATCATTAAATTTAAAAACTTCGAATAAAAGTTACATGATATCTATGAGTCTGTCTGTTTGATTCGAAGGATCTCTTTAACCACTGAACAGATATGATTCTCATTTACAGTTTAGCTTCTCATAAGTCCTAGTAAAAAAGACCCACCGCCCCATTTTTTACCTTTTCCTTTAAAAACTAAAATCAAAAAAGAGGGGTGGTCAACTTCCCCATCACTCATCTCAAATATCACTACCTAGCCTCTACGGCCGTAGCTGTAAGTATTTAATGAATTAGTGCAATAATCACAACTGTTTTTTTTTTACTTTTAGGTTTGCAATAAAATGTTACTTGATACAGATTGGCTTGACAAGGTTTATTTTCCAAATAACATAAAAAGGTGATTTTTAGGCATATTAATTAACAGTAGACTTAATTTTGATATGCATCATTTTATAATTTAGATTGAGAAATTCTTTTGAAACTGTAAAAGAAGTTCTTGGAGACTTAGATATTAGGTAATCTAAATTCATACAAACCTAATACTAATGTAGAACAGTATAAAGCAAACCTTCAGACAACTTATATTCAGAACATTTGATTTTTTTTGTACAGACTAATAAAAATTACAATATTGTTATTAAAAGCAGCCATTCATTGAAATATTTTTTTCTTGAAATCCTTCAAACAAATTGGGGCATTTTTTAAGGGCGATTTCTTTTGGGAGGGTTGTAATACCATCCCCATAAATAAGTTATAGCTTCCCTGGACCCAAGAAAAATATTGTAAAATAGAACCATATCGGTTCAGTGGCAAGACAGACAGACAGATATGTAGCCTGATACTTTTATATAAGGATTGGTTGAAACAAATCTTCTTTCTTTACTCTTGTTTAAAAAAACATATTTTGTTCTGTTACACATGAATATGTACCACTTCTAAATCTATGATTTATATTCTTAAGGATTGTTGAAGCAAGTGCAGGTCTGTTTTGTTGGTTGGATTTCAGGTAAAACATTATTAAAAGGTACTGGGGAGTAACTTTTTATAGTTAAAACCTGTTTGAAAACACTTATCTAAGCACTTAGATTATACATTTCATGTTGAAAGTAAAACATGACTTATTTTGTTGATTTCGTTATATCTGAAGCATTTTAGATGCATTTTCTTCATATAAAAACTTTGCTCCACTGTTCTGAAAAACAGGATATTGTGCACACATACATTAGTTTTAGTTATTAAATATTTTTTTCTGAAGTTTATTATTAATGAGAAAATGTTTTTGATTGTTTAATTGAAATATAGAGTACTGTGTGTAAGTTTATATGTAATGAAATTTGCTCAAGATACTTTTTAAAGTATTTTTGTAAATGTTCTTTTTAAATTTTGATAATCTAAAACCGTATTTAAAAAAAAATGTTTAATATTTCAGTAAATATCTGGAAAAGGAGGACACAGAATCTGAAATTAAACTGTTTAAACGATTTTTCGATGAGGGAAAGGTGATTTTTTAAATTACTTAATTTCTCATTGGTTTTTATTATCCTTATATTTAAGTAACAGGATGTCTATATGTCTTGTATTTTGTAGCTTCACCCTTTCTAGAGAAATCATCCTGCTCCTAGTAAATATAGCTCCCCCATTTTTTCAACTTTTATTTTTATAAATAAAATTCTAAGTGGGAGGGTCAACTTACTCTTCACTTATTTATTTCTAATCTGCCTCTAGAGGTCTCTAAAAGAAGAGCCGCTATTATTCATTAAAGAACAGTTTGAAATTGAAACTTTTTACATACAACCATAAAACAAAATATTGACAACTTGAATAGATTTCAAATGATATGAATATTTTCAAGGTTTATATTGTACCTGGATCTGAGTTTGGATGTACTACTCCAGGTGAAGATTAATTAATTACAAAAAGACCTTAACCGACAGAGACAGACCAACACATATGAAGGTTACAAGCTTCATTCTCATTGGGGCGATATTCTCTTATGAAATCAATTAGAGAACCCAAGAGCGTCATCCGCGTGTAATTGGATGTAGTCATCTAACACCAACTATAGGATATTTAGACATTTCCTGTACGTGCCAGACATAGCAGCAGCAGTCACCGTTTTTAACGACCTAATAGCATGACGTGGTTTAGTCAAGACACGAACCAAATACTTTCTTTTGAGCCAGCAAACATATTAGCATTCACAGCAAAATAATTCTTCAACCATTTCTTCAAGAGAGGGAGGGGATAAAAAAAAGTAACAAGATTCGAACCTATCACCTTCCCGACGACGAGCGGATGCGCTACTTGTTGAGTCACGGTCGCGGGTCAAAGAGGGAGAGGGAGGGAGGGGACATTGGGCAGTAAATTGCAATGGTACCCAAAGTTTTATATCAAACATACTCCTTCATTGGTTGACTGAAAATGTTTTAGGACTTTTATTAAATTGGTTTCAAATTTTTAGTGTTCAAAATTCTCAACCATTAACAATAATCATTTGAATGAATCTATTATCATCATTGCAGAGGGACTGACATTAATATGACATAATTGATTTTTGATTGTCTTATGATTGTCCATGGTCTCATCCCTGAATCCCTTAGATTTTCCTTATTTTGCTAAGGATCTAAAGGGATAAGACAATGGCCAATAAAATGATGTACATCCCTAATGATATATAACAAAATATATTATTTTTAATAAGTGAAAAGTTTTGTGTAACACTTTGGACACTAATAGCTTGAAACCAACCAATCACAAATCAATAAAGGTACCCAAAGTTTTAAAACGAACAAAAACTTTATTTTCCATTGTCCTCTTCCTCCCTGCATTTACAGAGCTTGATTTTTTTTTTAGGGTGGTTTAGAATTATTATATCTGTGAGTGAAGATATCTTACGAGTTGGGCTAACAAGAATAAAACAAATATTAACAGCATAGCATTGTGTATACAAATTTATTTTGATTTTGTTTGTAATTGTGTGCATGGAATATTTACATCTATAAATATATGTTTTATTTACCAATGTAATATTATTTCTATTAATACATGATATAATTACAATATATTTTGGCATTTTAGTTTTTATCTTAAAAGTAACTTTTTTTTCTATATATCACAATATCAAAGTCAGCAAATTTATTTTAGGTATACCTTACAATAAGAAAACATACAAAAACTTTATATTTTGTGAAAAATAATAACTATTCAAATTTTGCAAGAGATATCAGTAGAAAAGACCTAATTAAAGTTTTGGTGCTTTCCACAAAGTGCTTGTTGAGCACTTATAGCCCCTCAACCCCAATTTATTTTTAAAAAAACTTTTTGAAAATAAGAGCTGAGTTTTATTTGTGTCTAATACCTGCAGGGGGGAGGGGGATAACATTGCGGGGCCTGTATCTTCAGTGTCCTTACACTCAGTAGGGCTTCTCAGTACCCAATATAACCTCACATAACCTTACCTTAAGGTATAAACAAACAAACACCCCCTTATTTTCAATTTAAAAAAAGACAAGGGGTGGTTTGTGCTCAACAAGGCACTTTGAGATAAAAAGCAAATGCAATATTTTATATAATTTTAAATTTTTCTTTAATTCTAAAAATTCCATTAACAAGATTTTTCACACCAAAAACGCTGAAACATATTTACAAAAATATTTCAAGGCTTTTAATTATTTTAAAAAATAAAGCTTTAGACTGTAAATTTCATAAATAAGATTAATTTAATTAAATTGCAAAAGTTTTTGAAAAAAAATATGAAAAACAATTCTAATTAATGCAGTAATTCTATATTATACAATTGAAGTATGTATTTATGTTTCTTTGAATGATTCCAATCTTAATTCTTTCATTTGTACATATGGAGTAAACTTACTAATATCACCTTGATGTACCAAGATAAACTTTGTCTTTCTTGCTAGAAGAATCAGATTTCTTGAATATTTCTCTAAATCTTCCAATTCATCTGCTCCATATGTTTTTAAATATATAATTATATTTTTGAAGTTGTCACAGAGATGATCATAGTTATAGCTATCATTAACACAGATGTCACATTTTTTTGAAAAATGCTTCTCTACATTTCTTGCACCAGAAAATCTCAGCTTCAGATGCTCAAATACTTCTTGTAACTTTTCAACAGCAACACAGACACCAATAGTTTCCTCAGGGTTGTTTGCAAATAACTCATTAATCATTGCATCAACCAAAATGTGTTCTGCTACATTCATTCTGTTCTGGAATTGGAAAGCTGATGGCTTATATTGAATAGATTTGGCAAGATCTTTATCTTCCACCAGACCAGGAATCCAACAATTATTATCTATTCCTTTTTTTCTACCACGGTTATCTATTATGTAAGTAAAAGACATTGATCTCAGTATAATATTTCTTATTTCATCACTGGAATCCACGAAATAGATAGTGTTTCTTGCTTGAGCTCCACGGAATGTTTGAGGCTCTGTAATTAGAACTCCCTCGGGATGTTTTAAATATTCTTCAACTTGACTGTTGTCATGTTCACCTTTTTCTGATATGTAAGTGACTTCTCTTGACAAATGATGTTTACACCACTCATAAATAATTTCTGCATCTTGCCTAGTAAATACAATGACAGGTTCTTTAGGATCTTCTGAAAAATGCTTGCTGACAACTGCCTCTATCAAAATTCTTCTGTCAAAGTCCTCTTTATTATTATAGTAATAATTATTAGGTCCTGACAAAATTTTCTCAGGAAACAAAAACTGTGACTCACGCTCATGTGGATTCTTATTTACTGCTTTAGAAGTGTTGACTATGTTTTGAGTATTTCTTAAATTGTGCCCAAGTTTTAATGTTGACGCATTAAACCTTTCTTCCACGAGTTTAGACCATTGCTCTAGTTGCATTATTCTTCTCTTTCCTATAAATTGTACATTTTATTGAAGAAAAAAGTTTTAATTTGCAAACTATATAAACAAAGATTTCATACATGAAGCATTAATGAAAATACAGGCATGCCAAGTTATAACAAATGTTAAAACCGATACTCACAGATTTTAATTACAGTTAGACTACTAAATTGCAAAATTAACAAATGATTATTTTAAATACAGTTAGACAACTAAATTGCAAGACTAACAAATGATTGGATTATATCCCATTTTATGTAGGAAAAAAAGGGTTAAATCAAATGAAAATGTAAAATTTCCTGGATTGTTATCTACCATCATAGTAGCACAAACTGTTTTGTCTGTTGGAAGGCAGCCAGATGATTTCTCTGAAAGCCATTCCTCATCAAAACGTAGCTCATCTATGAATATGGTATTGTAATCACTATTATCCAAGAAATGTTTTATTGTGGCATACAGAGTTTTAGTTGTCATTGATGTGGGAATATCTTCCTCGTTCTTTTGGTAGTAATGGGTTAGATTTTCTGATGTAATTACATCAATATTGCTAAAATCTTGGAAGTCAATTTTAGCATAAAAATCCATCACTGAGAATCTATTCTCTATTTCATTCATGTAAAGATTTAAATTTGTTAGGTTTATATACACAATCTTTTCATCTGGGTATTTGGTGGCATGTAGTTTGGCTCTTTCCTTTAAAACAAAAGTTTTACCAGACCCATAATCTCCAAGAAGTATGAGCATTTGTGATGAATATTTCAATGCATTCAATTGTTGTAAGGTTAACATGTAACAATTGAAATTATATTTTTCTGCTGATGAAATTGTTAACTTAGACATAATTTTTTCATTCAATTTCTTATTTAATTCATGTCTATCCTTGAAGCCTCCCTCACCAGATAGGCCAGAATCTTCCCCAGCTAGCTTCTCTTCTGCTCTTTTTCTGAAATCTATTGGATTAACTAAAAGTTTGTTGATTTCAAATGATTTTTGAATGGAAGTAAATCCTATCAATCTTACAATTAAATTCTCATAATCATCCTGACAAGAGTTGTCAATATGGTTGATATCATCTGCTACAATACATTTAATCCAGTTTTCTATATCTAGCATTTCTGTAGTACCCAAAAGGTATTTTCTACAATTATTGCAAGGTGTGGTATCTCCTTCAAAATTGTAATGTGGCATACAAACAGATCTTAGGAATTTCCAATCTTCTGACAGAACACACCCAAAAACTTTGTTAAAAAAGTTATGATGTTTTTTAGTCTGGTTAGAGGCTGACTTGAGAACTTCCCAGCTTTTTCCTGATTTAACTTCAATGTTGATAATCAGTTTAGAATTAGGAATTACAATCATGGAATCCCATTCTCTTGAATTCTCTTCTTGAACTTTAAGATCATACAGTTGATGTCTGTAGAAGTTGGCAACTTGTTCGTTTGGAATTTTCAAAATATTTTGAGGGTGTTTCTGTTTTTTCAACACCTGGTAATTTGTTTCAATTATTTGATACTCAAATTAAATAAAAAAAATATTTGCTTTTTATTCATACATAGGCAAATAAAGTTATCTCAAATTAAATATTCCTTAACTTAATGGCAGGTATTTGGGTTCTATCTCTGCAATTCTTAAAGAAAACATGTTTTTCAGGCCCTGCACAGGGATCTAACCCTTCGAAGCTAAATACCTGTGGAATACTCTCCCTGCAGGGCTCTATTTAACCTTACTTATCTTAACCTAAATTCTACACTCCAATTATCTTAATTTGAATACCTTGATAAGAATAAATGAAACATTCCTTATGATACAACTTGTTTATCTCAGAATTAGTTTTTCTCAGTGTACCAGCAGCATACTGTTCATGCAATTCCATAAACTCTTTTAGATTTTCCTCTACAATGTCTGTTATCTCAAGAATTTCCATAATACCCCTTTCATGAACATTAAGATCTGCAATATTTTTCAGAGCCCCTTGTTCAGCTCTTAACTTTCTTCCCAAATCCGTTTTAGCCTTGAGACAGTCTCCAGAAATAAATCCTTTCATAACAAATGCTTTAACATTCATTGATTGCAGTGCTGAAATACTTTTCTGATGCAGTATATCCTCCAGATAATCTGCTTGCAGTTTTACCTTATCTTCTTTCTTTGACAATTCATCCAAAACAAGTTCATAATTGTGTATAGGAATTTCATTAGGAATTGCCAACACATCTTTATTACCAGAATATTCTGAAGAATATTGTTTGATTTTTTCAATTTTTTTGAGTATTGTTGTTCGTTGGGATTGATCAGCAAAGTCATTAAAGTCTATTGCTTGGTTGACTAAATTATACCTCTGTTCAACCTCACAAGAATTTCTAATATCTCTGGATGATATGTTGTAGATTCCCAGACCAAGATTACAGCAACATTTTTCTTTCTTTGAATTATGTTCCAGATTTTGAGAGTTTTCTCCACTTGACGAGTCAGGTTTACTTGTATTGTCCATGGCTAAATGTTTGTTTGGTTAAGATGGTATTTGCTTTTAGCTCTGTGCAAGTCCTAAATAAAACAAAGGGTTTAAAATAAGTTTATGTTATTATTTTTAATGTTACATTTTTATTTCTATTTTAATTCTATGAACATAGATCAAGAAAATCGAACCAGAAACAATCCTCCCCTTCCTTCTTAATTAAAGGCTAGTTAACAATGTAGCGCAGTAATAACAAACTTATTCAATTTTAAGGTAATAAAAGTAAGGCATACTAAAAATGGAGCCATATTATATTATATCAGCTTATAGCAGACTAGAACTATGGATTGTTTTTTAATAATTTATTTTTCGTTATCAACAACTTTTTTACTTGCTAATTTAAAATGGTTGTAATTTTATTATTAGCGAAGCTACTCTATAATTCGAATTGTCTGTCCGTCTGTCCGTCTGCCAGAGACAGAAATAGAGAAACGTGATTTTCTTAGCTTTTATGATAGATAGAAGGCTGAAATTTTCATTAAGATTTGCTTATTGGTTGAGGTGCTAGATTGATTCCTAGATTTTCACGTTATAGATTTTACAAGGTTTCGTGATTTTCGTGTTTTGTGAATCTGCTCTAAAGTTCATTTTTACTTGAACTATTGATCCATAATTTTTGAGTTTCGCTGCTTATGGATGTTGTCATCCTTGTTTAAATATGATTTGAAATAGAAAATCAACAATTGCATACACAGTTTATGTTCGAAGTTTGCTTAAGTCCTGGAGGACCAGATCTAGTAGGATCATACCTTGAACTTATGTAAAATTGGCTTGGACAGATGTATTTATGTATTATTAACAATTTTTGGATATCTTATAGCATTTTATTACTTTAAAGAAACTTTTACTTAGAGTCATAAAAATATTTTTTAGAGTTTTTCGAAAAGAATGAAAGCTAATAGAGCAATTCTAACATGAATACAAGTAAATAGAAGCCGTAAGGGACGGATGGACACACATTAAGCATAGAAAAGCCAAGTTTACCTTGTGTGTTTGATATAGTCTTTTAGTATTTCAACATTTTAATATCTGAAAAAAATATGAAAAATTCACAAATAAATAAAACTAGAGGCTCTCATTAAAATACTCCTTTAGCTGAATAGACTTAGATCACTTTGAGACTTGATTAGATTGTACAAACTAAAGTGTTAAATTTTTCCATTAGTAATCTACACTTGGGGTAATTTTATTTATTATCAATCTAGTTTACATAATATTTCTTTGCATATCAATGATAAAAAAATCTTTAACAATTTCACTGCCTCACAATGATTCATCCTTATTTGCATCACCAAGTGTTTGATTGACAACCCTTTACTGAGAGATAAGTTAGAAGGGGTTGTTATCTTTACAATAAATTAACAAAGACAATAATGTCCATACAACATAATTAAAGACAAAATAGACGTTTTTGATTGCATATACTCTATAATAATTTACATAAATGCATCTTTCAATCACACTTTTAAATTATTTAGGATATTTTCATAATCTATTTAATACATGTATACAAAGTGTTGAAACCTAATCACTCACAGTGGGCTAGCCTGTGTCAAAATACAAAAATTTAGGGAGAATTTGGTTTCTTGGTATTTCTAATTTTTTTTATATGACCAAATTACATACAAAGGGCCTTTAAAAATGATATTTTCAAGGTCCAGGTGTATTTTTGAGTGCGTTCAGTGCCTAACAAAGTAGAGTAGGGTCGCATTCTTTGAAGGTTATTATTGACCACTACCAACGCATCTCCAAACAATAATTACTCAGTCTAATGATGGCCAATTTTCAAAAAATTAAGATTCAGATAATTGTTATAACATTTTAACAGTTAAAAAAGTAAAACTACAAATAAATAAATGAAATGGGATTTAAACAACGAATTATATAAAAAAAATATTCCTAAAATCTGTAATATACAGGATATAAATGTTTTAGGAAATACTTACTTTTTAAGGAGTTAGTTATAGAGATTCTTCGCTTATAACATTGTTGTCCTATGAATGAGTATTCAAAAAATCAGATATATATGATACTTGTATCAAATAAAAAGATATAAATGTTCATGAACGTACGGACTTTCTTCTATGGAGTAGCTACCTAACTGTTATAGGAATCATCATTTAAAGTTTAAAGTCGATAGAACAATACTATCATGCCTAAATTAATGATTAGGGCTATTCCTTGCGGACGGACGACCCGACCCTAATTATAGAAAACTTTGTTTTTAAAAATGATCTAATATATGAATTGAAACATGACATATTAAGCCCAGGCTTTTATCTGATTATTAGGCATCAAGTTACAATTTATTCATAATAGCATAGCTATTTTATAATTAGAGTATTGGACTGTTCGTCTGTCCGTTAATCTGTCTGTATATAATTGTATATTAGGTATTGTGTTAGAATTTATTCATAATAGATTAGATTATTGGTCTGTCTGTATATGATTATTTCGTAAAAGCAAAACTTTTCTAAAATTAGGCTATGGTTCTGTACGTCTGTCTGTCCATCTATCTGTAGATTATTGTTTAAGTATACTGTTACTATAATCATTCGTAATAGCCTAGCTATTCTATGATTGTATTGGTCTGTACATCTGTCCAATCGATCTGTCTGTATAAGATTATTGTTTAGGCATTGAGTTACATGTCATTTGTATTAGCATAGCTATTCTTTGATTAGAGTTTAATAGCGTATTTTTCTGTACATCTGTCAGTACATCTGTCTGTATGTGATAATTGTTTAGTCATTGAGTTACAATTCATTCATAATAGTGTAGCTATTCTATAATTAGGGTATTAGTCTGTACGTTTGTCCGTCAAAAAATTTATCTATTGATTTTAAACTCATGGATTATTCCTGCAGCATTACCTTTTATAACTTTAATCAAATTTATAACAAAAATATGATATTGTTCTTTTGGTGTTGAAAATGTAAAATGAAGTTTAGTAGTTATATTTTTAAAAATCTGCGAAAAATACTCCAAAACCAGGGATTCCAACTTGACTTAATTAACGTATTAAAACTATCCGCTACGGACGTATGGACTGACCCTAAATGTAGGAAATTTGCGGTATAGAAAAAATTATTTAATATTTATACTTTTTAGAACACTTTTTGACTTCTCTGTGTTTATATATAAAGAAGCAGACAAAATACTGGTTTTAGAAAAACCGGAGATTTCACAATTGTTACAGACAGCGCCCATATTTCGGACTGTTAACATTTGGAGAAACTTTTCTTTATCCATCCAACATTTATCTACATTTAGTAGAAGTAATATTTTTTTATTCGAAATTCGAAAATATTTTTATCTCGGAAATTAGTAGTCCGATTAGGTTAGAAATTTTAAGTAAGCTTTAAGAATGTCTGAGCATGGTTTTAGACCACAGCTTGTACCAATAAAGAAATTAATTCGGATGAAAATCACGAAACCTATAGGTGTTTTTCAGCTGTCGTTGGGGGGCAACGCATCGCAAAATTGACGACCTCTCCATTTGCCCCCCAAATATTATTTTAGATTTATTTCTCTTGTTGGTTATTCCTGTTTAGGCCATTTTCCTCACTTCCCTGTCCTTTCTTTAAGGCTAGGGATGAAGCAACATGTATGATATAAAGGGGGAATTTTTTTTTGTTTAAAGCAAAGAATCTCGGAGATGGCTGGTCTGATTGGGCTGTAGTTTTCAGAGAAGCCCTACAAAATATAATTGTCTTGGGATGTTTCAATAGCGTCTTAAGAGCAAAAAAAACTGAGGTTTATAAAGTGAAATGACTTTTTTTAGATCTTCAAATAAAAAATTAATCAAATGTTAACAACACGTATGCATAAAAGCACCATAAACTTATTTTATATCTACTTTATTTATTTAGAATTTATTGTTTCAATGTCAATAAATATTCTTAATTTATTTTCTTGTCCGAAGTATCTGTATTTTAAGGTAGGTAAACAGCATATGTTGAGATGTTGGAAAGCAAGATGTTGAGAAAGCAATAACATGTTTAGATTTTTAGTAGCAAAGCTACTCTATTTGTGTTTGAGTCTGTATATACTTCTGTCCATTTGTTGTTAGTATTAGCCTGGCCCGATATTTATTACAAGTGTAGATAATCCACTTTTCTTTACATTAGCATTTCCCTCCCCCTCTATTCCCAACCTATTTCAATTCTTATCCTCCCCTTTCTGCAGAAGAGGGGTTTTAATACCCCCACTAAAAAGAGATGTCTTTTATAATCTACTGTTTATTGTTAGCGTCTATATAGCGTCTAGGCCCCTAAATGTTAATTGGTTTGGAAAAAGATTTGGTGGTGGGTAAATGTTTTTCTTTACCAATAGCCTAAAACCTTCCCTGTATACGCCATCTTAGTGGACATACATAAAACACACATATTGTTTCTTTATTACTTAAAATTTGTTAAAAAATGTGAATTTTAGTAATTCAAAAATAATTGAATATTTATTAATGAAAAATAGTTATTTTAACACATATAAATATACAAAACTTGAAGGTTTAAAATATTTCTTTCATTACTTCTTTAGTCTTGATGAACATAATGACAGTGAGATCCCAAATTCCCAGAGCAGAGAGACCTAACCAGAGTCCTAGAGAGCTGCCAGCATCTATGAGGAACTCAAACCATCCATACACTACAACCTGGTCATTATTAAGATATCAGAAATGTTGATAATAATTATTCCATTAGGACATCAAATTCAAAACCGATTAATATCCGTTCGATTAGATACAGTTTTCAGCCATATTGAAAATTATGCATAGCATCGTATTAAGGACAATTTTCCACGAATATTAAATTAAAAATACCAGTTTTGTCTGCCCGGGTCTTTGGCTGATTTTAATAGCTGCAGAAAGCTGTCTATAATACAATGCGAGAAATAGCTTTTCCATTATATATCCATTATATATATCCACTGGATAATAGCCGGTTCTGAGCCATACTGAAAAATAATATATAATGTTTTATAGACAAGTTTATACGAACAATTAAATGAAAAATCATAATATAAATACCAGTTTTGTAAGCCCTGGCTATCCACAGAAAATAATACGATGCGATAAATAACTATTCTTGCAACATTCCACAAAAATTACCCATAACTCAAAAAAACATTAAACACGTGTTTTTATCTTGAAAAAGTTTCTTATGTGGTTCATATGAAAAATGAGGTAAACTGATCTTATTGGGAACTCTTACTATTAATGTCTGACATAAAAGCAGTTGGTACAATTTTAATATCTTTAGTTTTGATTCTGTACTGAGAC
>LS056085.1:0-13154 GCA_900241095.1 Acartia tonsa | reverse complement strand
ATGATGGGTCTCTTTAGTTCTTGATGTTTGACAGATCTTTCTTTTTGATGCCAAAATGTCTAAGATTGTGTTAGAACCCTGGTTAAGGTGTCTATAGAAAGATCTTGACATGCCCCATCCAAAAATTTAAACATTATGGGGTCTATCTACAAGGTTTTAAGTACTTAAGACGGTTTGTTCTTTTATTTTAAAGACAGAGCCTTCATTTCTCAATTTTTGATGGGTCTGTCTTATTGATGCCAAATTGGCAAGGATTGAGTCTATAGAAAGGTCTTTATAGGCCCCATCAAAAACTCTGAACATTATGGGGTTTATATACAGGATTTCAAGTACTTTAGACAGTTTATTCTTTTTTTTTAAAAAGACAAAACTGTAAAAAATTATTATAAAATATGCACTCTCCATGTAAGGAAAAATTCCCCACAAGGTCTAGGAATCGAGCTGTAGTGCTCTGGAGAGGTGAGTAGAAATCAAAATTTAATATTGTTTTCTCATTGTCATTGCTTGGACATGAAATGGGTCATTTTTTGTTATTTTTTGACCAAAATTGTAGGGTTTATATTCAAAAGAGTGAAGCGATCGTTTTTTTGTAACACGATTTAATACTCAAATCTTAAGCTACAGACAAAAAACCTTACTACTTTATGTAATAGGATAACTTACTTCAAAAACAAAATGAAAAAATATTGTAAACCTTGAAGGCATTTAGGGGGGGGGGCGCGTCAGCGGTTGGTGTCTGAATTACTTTTTTTATGGGGTGTGTTGAAAAGAAGTTAACATCCCCCCCCCCTCTCCTAATCCCCATTTGTGCTAAATCAAATAGTTCAACAATTCTGTTTATTTGCATATCCCTTTATTCCATTAGAACAATCCCATATATAAAAAAAGTATAATTATGGGTCATATTTGATATGGGTTGTTTTTCAACCTTTACCTTTACACAGATAATATAATAATTCTAAGATATCAAGTAAGGGAAGGTGGGGACATTAGGCTATTTATTACACTAGTCGCCAAAGTTTTATTGTAACGTTTCCTTATTTGTTGGCATAACAACTTTGGAGACTTTTATAAATTGGTTGATTCATTAAATTGAGTGTCTAAACGTTTCCACCGATATATGTAATCTACAAAAGGGGTAATTTTGCTACTACGGGTTTAAATATAGACACAGGTAGGCAATATACATTAATCATGAATTTAGCTGTCTTTAAATGAATGTTTTAATTCTTGTTATAACAGCTTCATACTTTCTAAAGATGGAGTCTTAGAAAATGCCATTCTTGTATCATGTTGTAAGGCCAAGGGTGTCGCAAATTGCAGATCTCAGTTTTCACTTTTGCTTTAATTAAAGATGCTTGCAAGATTAATTAATTCGCTATAATATAAAGAAAATTTTTTCTCAAATTGCGAAATCTGAGATCTGAAATTTGCGTCACCATTCAAGTACGACCGCGAGAAATGGCATTTTCTAAGACTCCATCTTAATAAAGTGTGTTTATAAGTGATTAATATGGAGCAATAATTACTTCAAGAATAATACCACGACAGCCGCAGCCACCATTAAAACAAGCTGCAACAATAGCTGCAAGTATATTTTGTTTATTTTGCAGTTGTCAGAAACTAAACAATCCGCTGATGCAGCAAAGTCTAAAAAGACAGCGGTTGATTCTTATTAAAAAGCCAAAAAATTGTCCGCAATTAACTTGCAGATTATACAAAGCCGCAAAATTAGCCAACATCCAACTGCAGTCCAGCTGTCCACAGTTCAGCTGTCCTTAAAGAGTGTAGCTGCCTGAATAACGAACTGACCAATAAATGATGTCCTAGTGCGGAGTGCGGCTGCCTGTCCCTCTGATTACTAGTGGCAACTGTTATTGTATAGTTCTCGTGTAAGGATTATCCTTTCTTTATCTTCTTAGTGCACAACCATACACAGGGAGGGAGGGGACATTGGGCTGTTTATTACACTAGTCCCCAAAGTTTTATAATAACGTTTTCTTAATCATTGGCTTTACAACTTTGCTTTGTTGGTTCATTAGTTGAGTGTCCAAACGTTTCAACACAAATTGTAATCTTTAGAAGATATATTTTGTGTATAATCATTGGGGTTGTACATTAATTTATCGACCATTATCTTACCCCTTAAGATTCATGGCAACCTCAACTGTATACTCTAAAAAAATAGCAGGGTCTAAAGGGATAAGACAATGGCCGATATATTGATGTCCATATCTAATGATAATACACAAAATTACACATTCTGTAGATTACAATTAGAGGTTGAAACATGTGGACACTCAACTTAATGAACCAAGCAATTATGATTCAATGTAAGTCTCTAAAGTTGTTAAGCCAACAAATACGAACACGTTCTTATAAAACTTTGAGGACTAGTGTAATGAACAGCTCAATGTCCCTTTCCTGAAAGTATAATAATATTGTATATTAAACATTTTAATGCAATTGAAAAAAAGTTTGATTTAAGTTCTTTTTTAAATTACAGTTCTTAATCTGAAGATTTCTTTTCGTTATCAATAGAGTGATAATAACGTTCTGCCATCGTTTGGACAAAATACTTTTTTTCCTTTAAATATTTTTTTACTTGCAAAAGGGGTAGTTATGTTCAGGGAGGGAGGGGACATTGGGCTGTTATCACACTAGTCCCTAAAGTTTTATAATAACTTTATTCATTGCATATGCATTGGCTTAACAACTTAAGTGACTTTTATAGAATTTTGACTGGTTGAATGTCCAAACGTTTTATCTTTTGGGATGAACATCAATTTATCGGCCATTGTCTTAGAAGTTTCCTGAAATTTATTTATCATAATATGATTTTTTAAACGTGTTTAGTTTTGTTTTCAAAAATAGTATTAACCATATAAAGCATATTGGGCTTTTAAATTGCTATTATGGCTAATCTTTTAATTTTCTAATAATGGCTTTAATCTAGAAACACACACACACACAAACAGACATTATTGCCAGGGATCTAAAGGTATAAGACAATGGCCGGTAAATTGATGTACATCCTCAATTAAGATACACAAAATTAATCCTTACCCTTCTCTAGATTACATTTAGAAAGATTATTGGCAGGGATAAGACAAAGGCTGATAAAATGATGTATATCCCAATAATGATACAGAAAATTACAATTATTCTGTACATTAGAATTATTGGTTGAAACATTTGAACACTCAACTTAATGAACCAACTAATCAAAATTAAATAAAAGTCCCCAATGTTGTTAGACAAACAAATAAGAAAACGTTAATATGAAACTTTGGGTACTAGTGTAATCAACAGCCCATTGGCCCCTCCCTCCCTGCATTCATGCACCCAAATGGGGCCTGTGTTGTCTTTTTATCTGGTTGTTGATTCGTGCACCATTTGGTCGAGTTTGTAATTGTCTATTGCTACGCGGTAATTACTGTAATTTAGCCTCATTATACCTCTACATGTATAATTAATACACGTCCCTCTATCTATCTATCTTTTCTTTAGATGTATATAGAACATACATGGAGATTATGACAAGAGGATTGCTAACATGGGTCTCACTTATTGGTCAGTTCGTTCCTCCAGAAGGAGGGGAGGGGATATGGTAAAGGGAATTGATTGGGGGTAACGTTATTTTAGCCAGCTACGAGTTTTACTTTATTTGAGTACATGAAAATCTGGTGTAAGATCCAAGTAATAATATATTCATTTTCTTTATCTTTTTTAGGGTTACCCTGTCAAATTTGTCAGCATGGCATGTTTAAAAAAGTCATTAGAGGCATTTCGTCTGATTTTTACAACGACATTTTGACCAAACCTTCGACTAAAATTTTATAATTTTTAATAGTCTTTTTCTACTATATAAAGTAGTAAGGTTTTAGCTTAGGATATCGATGTAACTACACAGCTTATCCTTTTTAGTAAAGCATCACAAGGGTCTTAAGATGGGTTTATGTTGTTTCTCACCCTAGATTGGTATTGTTTTTTTTTTCTGCACGTTTCTTATCCCACAGATTCTAGTATAAAGTATGTTTGTCTGTCTATATGGATGAAGCCTACTGCTGGACCAATTTGGTTTTTTCTTCACATAGAATATACCTAGTCCTACAGGCCACACGAAGAGTTCTTCCAATGTTATTTTTGAAAAATTTATAGGTTATATAACCTCTATGTTATTGCACCTATTTAAGGGTAAATTGAATTTATCAGTGTTCCACAGCCGCACAAATTACCACAGTCCTGGCTTTTAAAAAATTATCAGCCGCATAGTTGCTTGTAAACTATTACCGCCGAGTTCACCATTTACAACAATATGAAACTGCAACCTTGCCGTGTAATTTTAAAAATCGGCGGGCGAGACTCAAAAATGGATATTAAATTTACATGGATATATTGATGATATATTTGTCGTCAATTTAGCAGCTTGCTTATATAAACATCGTATTGGTCATTTCGTTCATTCAGTAGGAGGGGAGACGAAGGGCTGGATGGATTGTTATTATGGCCAGCTGCGAGCATTACTTTATCAGAGTACATGAAAATCTGGTGCTACATCCCAGTAATAAAATATCCATTGTCTCAAATTTGTGAACCATGGTTATAGTTGTAATTTATGTATAACAAGTGCAACTTAACATAATGGATATATCATTACTTGGATCTTACACCAGATTTTCATGTACTCTGATAAGGGAAACTTGTTAAGGGGTAAAATAACAATACCCCCAATCAAGCCCCTTTACCCCATCCAGCCCTCCTACTGGATGAACGAACTGACCAATAAGTGAGGTTCATGTCAGCAACCTAAATCGTTTCCCCTGTCAAAATATCCACGTATATTTTATGTATATCTATTAATACAAACTTTTTGCAAAGTTCAATTTCTGAAATTGCTAACCTTTTAAAGATACTTGTTTTTTGGAAAGCAATTTTATTTTAGTTCTCAATTTGATGTATTTCATTTTCATTTTGTACATCTGTCTTTGAATAATTATACGTTGTTTATGAGTGGTATAGTATCCATATAGATTCATTTATCTTGTAAAGGCTACGCAACACCAGGAATCTACAATGTCAATTGATATACATCCCCGATGATTAGATTACATTTATTGGTTGAAAAATTTTAACATTTAACTTAATGAACCAACCAATCAAAATTCCCCCAAAAAAGTCCCCAAAGTTGGAAAGTCAATGAATAAGAAAACGGTTTTTTAAATCTTTGGGGACTAGTGTAATAAACAGCCCAATGTCCCCTCCCACCCTGACGAGCTGTACTATTCTATATAGATTCATTTATCTTTTAAAGTTTCTACGTGATGCTTATTGAAAATCTATGCCAAAACCAATTAGGCTTCACATCTCGTACATAAAGCAATGGATATATTATCACTTGGATGTCACACCAGATTTTCATGTTTTCTAACAAAATGAAAATATGATTCGGCCCTTATGACAATACCCCCCTTCCAAAGCATTTACTCCATCCCCTCTCTTTCTTATGGATAAACAAACTGATCGATAAATGAGTTTCATCATAGCAACCTAAATTGACAATTTTCCACTGTTATAATATCCACGTATATTCTATATTCATTCCTAAAGCCTCGTTTATACTCAATAAGACGGTTCTTTAGACATTTGAATAATCATTAAATGTTTGTTAGAGAATTTGTTAGAGGTTTCCCTTAATATGCTTAGCGAGCACCAAAACCCTTCACTGTTTTGAAAAAATAGCAGGAGTGGGGGGGGGGGGGCTTACTTTTTACTTTAAAGAAGGGAAAGTACACAAAGTTGAGTTAATTAAAAGTGGTCAATAAGCCTAACATTCTAAAATAGTGGAATATAAATATATAGATTAAGAAGGTCAGGAAAATAGCCTAAAACTACCCAAAGACCTTATATAACTTCAATCAAAAGAACAAGTACAATCTATTTACGAGATCTTTTGCTTCAGACAAGAAAAACAGAGCTGGATCTTTAAATCATTTTAGTGGTGACGTGAGCCAAATTGGGGTGAGCCGGAGGGGTGAGCCAGATCAGTTCGGCGCACCTCGATGATTTAAAGATCCAGCTCAGCTTTACTTTATTTTATGAGATGACAGCAAAAAAATTTGCCAGCACCTTGTGAACTAGTACTGCACAATGTTAAGTTGAATTGCAAACATTGATATGCAAAATTGTTCACAGTAAGGCAGGGAGTCCTCAAAGTATTATTATATCGTTGTATTTTTCGTTGGCTTAACAACTTTAGGGACTTTCATTGAATTTTGATTAGTTGGTCTATTAGGACGCGGCGGCATACACAAACAAGAACAAAATTCTTCAGTTTCACTATTTAATCCAAGCCTACTCTATTCTAATCAATTAAGATATTCTGGTTCATTAAGTCGAGTGTTCAAGAGTTTCAATTACTAATTGTAATATGCAGAAAGGGTAATTTTGTGTGTCATAATTGTTATGCAAAATTGTTCACAGTCAGGGCAGGAAGGGAGAGGACACTCGTCCCTAAAGTATTAATATAACGTTGTCTTATTAGTTGGATTAGCAACTTTAGAGACTTTCATTGTATTTTAATTGGTTGGATCATGAAGTTGAGTGTCCAAACGTTTCCATCTTTAATTGTAATCTACAGAAGGGGTAATTTTACATCAATTTATCGGCTATTGTCTTATCCCTTTAGATCCCTGAGAGTCAGGTCATCAACATTTGTGACAAATCTGAATTTTTCACATTATTTCTTTTGTGTCATGTAAAAATGTAACAACTAAAATAAGAAAGAACATCCTATTTTATAAATTTTTGTTTCTTTAAACCATATTAGGGAAGCTTAAGGTAAGGTTTTAGGCTATTCATCTTTTAATCAACGACTATTGATGGTTTTATGCCATTTCATGCTATACATCTCCTAAATGGATAGTAAAAAAGTTAAAGGGTATTTTGATTGTTTATTAAGGTCTCACCAGACACTTAGTTCTCCATTTTAAGGAAAGCTTCATATAGGTCCAGTTATAGTTTTGGCTATTTCTGCCCATCCCTTTCCCTTCTAATACTGAGATACTAGACTCTTTAGGGCGCTGCCGATAGTGTTTTAAAAAGTTTAGTTGTCTGACATCCATTTTAAGCAAGTTAATGTGTGTTATATTCTGCATACTTTTCAATTAATCCGGTCTGTGTAGTTGTACACCACAAAATTTTACAATAAAATGCTAAATATATGTGATATAATTATATCAAAATAAGAAATATTGTCATTATGTAAATGACATTATTTCAATGATTAAGTCATTAATGGCTAATTGTATGCAGTATTATAATTGTCCAAATTTCAATAAGTTAACTAGCTGTTTAAAGTAGCGAACTTACTCAATAATTTCATACATTAGAGGATATAAAATTTGTCGTCATCTAACTGTATAACGTGAACCTCATTTCATGGTCATTTCGATCATAAACTAGGAGGGGAGGGGATGATGTATATGGTTGGAAGGGGGGAGGGGTATCGTTATTTTAGCCAGTTGCAAGTATTGATTTATTAGAGTACTTGAAAATTTTGTGCAACATCCAAATAATAATCTATCAATTCATGCATGTGAATAACTCTATGCACATTTTTCAAACATCTTTCATATATGTACAAAAAAAATAATCTTTTAATAATTGAAATCACATAACAAATTGCTTCAGTCCATAAATATTTTATGTATGATATTATTCACGATTTTCGCTTTTGTAAATGTTGTCATTCTAGTTTCAGTAGTAGATCTTAATTTTATTGCCCTTTATATACCATGAAGCATGAAGATCTAGGATTATAAACTTTAGTTTATCCAGGGATCTAAAGGGATAAGTCAATGGCCGATAAATAGATGTACATCCTCAATGATGACACACAATTACACCTTCTGTAGAGAACAATTAGTTGTGAAAACGTTTGGACACTCAACTTCTTGAACCAACCAATCAAAATTCACAATAAAAGTTCCCAAAGTTGTTAAGCCAACTAAAACAGGGATCTAAAGAGATTAGACAATGGCCGTAAAATTGATGTACATCCCCAACAATAATTCACAAAATTACCCATTTTGTAGATTACAATTAGGGGTTAAAACGTTTGGACACTCAACTTAATTCAACAAAGTCCCCAAAGATGTAAAGCTAAGGATTAGGACTAGTGTAATAAACAGCCCATTGTCCCCTCCCTCCCTGAGTTTAACTGTAGTTTTAATGAAATAAAAGTCACGTTGATTATCTAAGATTGGTATCATTTTTTAATCAATTACAGGGCAATTTTTCAGCAGTGAAGCTACCTTATACCAACGTTATTTCCTATGTCCGCATTATATAAATGTCAAATAAAATAAAGATCCATTTGTCTGTCTACCCCGTAGGATCTCGCCAACCACTTGACAAAATTGTTTTTAAATTTTAGCAAATATGCCATCTGATGCATTTATTCTTTTTTATTTGTGAAGCTATTCATTTTTGGGTATTTTTGGGAAAATTGTTAAAAGCAGCGACAGGACATTGGGCTGTTTATTACAATAGTCCCCAAGGTTTTATATTGCACTTTTCCTAACAACTTTGGATACTTTTATTGAATTTTGATTGGTCGATTTATTTAGTAAAGTGTCCAAACGTTTCAACCACTAATTCTAATCTACAGAAGGGGTATTTAGAGTATTATTATTAGGGATGTACAAATTTATCGGTCATTTTTTCTCCCTATAGATCCTTGTGAAAGATGGCTGTCCGTCCTTTTGTCTGTCCATTTGTCCGTAAGTCCCGTAGGATATCGCCAACCGCTTGACAATATTTATTATGAGGAAAGTGAAAAATAAGAACCGGTTCTAATCCAGCGGATATTAATACTGAAAATTATTTTCTTTAGCACAAAGTAAGATTATTGAGTAAGATACTTAAATTTTTTACCCCGCTGCCCTTTCAAGAAAACGAATCTATCGAAGTTTGTTGATTAATTGGTGCTGTTAAAGATTCAATGAGATGATTGATTCTTTATAGATTTGGCGGCCGGGTTTTAAACTCACGGACTATAGGGATGCCTCATGAAAAGCATTAGTAATACGGTTTTAGGGTAGGTCTATCCGTCCATAACGACTAGCTCTTTTTGTTAATTTTGAAATGTTAGAATTCTCAAATCGATTTAAACCTTTGCATGATGATTCCTATAATAGTAAGGTGTGCTTTAAAATGCGTAGAAACCTTATAGTTGTTACCAGAAAATCCGTACGAACATTCAAATCATGCTGAGGTTTAACTTTTTGACGACAAAATTTTGTATGATATAATTATTATATTCATCTGATATTTGTAATAATGATTCCTCGAAAAACTAGTACTATAAGTGAGGCATCTCTATAAACAAATGCAGAAAATGAAAGTATGTCCTTTTAGTGCATCCTGTGTTTACTCAATTTTGCAACAAAATAACTTAACTAATGTTCTAATTTTATAATTTAAAAAATTGTAAAATCTTTTCACAAAAATATTTTTTGTTAGTTTTATCACACACTTTCTACATCCTTGGATCCCTGACCTAAAAAACCATTTAGAACCCGCCCCTTGGATAAACAATATCAGCCCTGAAATTAAGTTTTTGTTCCATCTCACCAGAATTAAAGCATCCATCAAATTTTCAACCATTAATAGATTTGTGCACTGCGGTGCACGGATTATTTGTTAATACACTCTAAAAATAAATTAAATTACTACTAGAAAACAATATGTAATTACTTGGATATTGAACCAGATTTCAACTTCGATAGAATGGTACTTCCAGCTGGCTAATACAACGATACCCCACATCCATCCTCTTAAATCATAAAAATCAAAGTTTCTTAATTCTTTTCTGAAAAATTCTGACACTCTACAAAAGTTATTGATATTTGTCCTTCCTTATTATTTTAGAGCTTCGCTTTATGAAAAAGAAATTGAGATTTTTAAATAAAGTTTACTATTGTTACTAAAATTATGTGGAATAAATTTTTACAAAATTAAAAGAAAGGTTTGTTAGAGTAAAGAATGAAGAAAGGATAAATTAAATAACCCAGTTTCGATATTTAACATATCTTTTCAATTTGGGATTAGTGATAGATGTATTTTGTATATTTTTCTGGTGAAAAATATCATATTAATTAAATATCTGTTTTAAGGTTTTTATTAGGTTAATAACTCTAAATTTATGAAAATTAGGGAGGGAAGAGATATTTCATTGTAGATCATTCTAGTACCCAACGTTATAAAAACACGATTCCTCATTCTATTGCTTGAATACTTTGGGGAATACCTTTATTAAATCTTGATTGCATTTTTAAATAGTTTAAGCATATTATCCATAGGCTACCAAAACTTGCATTAACCTTATGATTTTTATTTAAATTTTCGTTGAAAACTGTATGTAATGCGATGCTATACGTGATTTTTCACTATGGTAGAGAAACAAACACTCTAAATAAAGAAAATCTTCATAAACTGTGAATAATATTTTGGTCTGAACAATTTACCTACCAATGGAATTATCATTACTTGGATATTACACCAGATTTTAATATACTCTAATAAAGGGAAACTTGTTGCTGGCTAAAAAATAACGATCCCTATCCACCCATTTTATTACATCCTCTCCCTTCTACTGGATGAACGAACTGACCAATAAACGATTTCCATGTTAGTAACCTAAATTGACGACAATTTTCTCCGTCATAATATCCACATACATTCTATATCCATTTTCCTACCATAAATGTTGCTCAGTAATTGTCACGAGAGATGATTATTTTTCAATTGATTTTTTTCTGTAAAGCTATCAATTTTAATCAGACAGAACCTAAAGATTAATGACAAGGATATTAAGGGATAAGACAATGGCAGATAAATTTATGCACATCTCCAATGATGATACACAAAATTATCTCTTCTGTAGATTAGAATTAGAAGTTGAAACGTTTATACACTAAACTTAATGAACCAACCAATCAAAATTCAACTAAAGTCCCTAAAGTTTTAAATGGAAACGTTTTACACTTTGAGGACTAGTGTAATAAACAGCCAATGTCTCCTCCCTCCCTGCATAAGAACCCAAAGATTGCTGGCCATGACCACCCAAACAAAACTGTTCTTACAAAACAATGGATTTATTATTACTTGGATATTACACCAAGTTATCATGTACTCTGATAAAGTGATGCTCGTATCTGGATGAAATAATGATAACCTCCATCCACCCCATCTATTCCTAACCTAATGGATGAACTTACTGACCAATAAGTAATATCCATGTTAGCAACCTAAATTGACAACAATTTTCTTAAAATGTAAGGAAAAAATATGTTGAAAATGATTTTTTTTGTTGTCAAAAATAAAAAGATTCAGCATAAAGATATTAGGTGTATATCGATAATGATGTTTTCATTATGGATTGGAAATAAAAAAAAATTATCCCTAGGATTAGCCATACATAAAAATTAGGTATAGCATTGACTACAGACAATTGTCCAAGAATATTAAATAAGAATCCTAAAACTAATACTAATATTTTTTATTTTAATAGCCGCGGAAGGCTGTCTGTGTCTGTAATACGATGCAATATTAACTATTGCATTCTTGTTATCTTTGGTATAAATTATTAGTTATTAAGGAAACGCCACCAATTGCAGCCAAATTGTTTTTTTCATAACTTGGGGGGCCAAGAAAATAATTCTTACTAAGATTGATTTCGAATTTAGATTTGACATTTTTTCTAAATTCTTAGCTACATGTTTTGCTTTTGTTTAATCATAAAAGCGAAACTTTTGTAAAATTATGGTCCTTTCATAACAGATAGCTTCTATCGATTTCAAACTTATCAAGATGATTCCTATGACAGTAAGATACGATTTAGGCAGCGTAGCAGCTCTGTAATTGTTTCAAGAAAGACTTTGCGTTCATTTAAAACATGTTGATTTTTACCCTTTTTGACCACAACTTTATGTATAATTCAATTATCCATTATACTATTATTCATCTGTAAGTGAGGCATCTCTATAATCAATCTGCTAATTAAGTTCTGACACTTTACAAGAGTTGTTGTTTGTTTGTCTTGCATTAAGATTTTACTTTTAGAGCTTCGCTTTTATGAATGTTGTTTTCCTTATTTTATAGACAATTTCATCCATGTTAAAACTGATAATTAAATGTTGGAATTTAATGATTTTTCCATATCTAACATGGGACTAACAACAGTTTTAAAATCGAAGGCAGTAATTAATTGCAAATGAAGAAAATAGTTTAATATTTATTGGTATCAGTATGATAATATTGCCAAGACCTCTGATTAAGTTTTATATCCTAGGGTAGTTTACCAGGGAGAGAGGGGACATTGGACTGTTTATTACACTAGTCACCCAAAGTTTTATAATTACATTTTCTTATTCGTTGGTTTAACAACTTTGGAAATTTTTCTTCAATTGATTGCATCAACTACTAATTGTAATCTACAGAAAGAGTAATTGAGTGTATCATCATTGGGAATATAAAAAATTTATTGATTAGATCTCTGGTAGTTTACAATATTCAGAGATTCTTAGGGATAGTACAATTGCCGTTGAATTGATGTATATCCCTAATGATGAAACGCAAAATTACACCTCCTAAATATTGCACGTCTTGGTTGAAAACACTTAATGAACCAATCAAAATTCATTAAAAGTCATTTTAAAACTTTGGGGACTGGTGTAATAAACATTCCAGTATCCCCTCCCTACCTGAGAATATTTCTTGTATTGTATATTGCGAGTTATTAGTGCAAGCAATAAATTTAGTGTATATGTAATGATTAATATTAATGCAAGGATTCAGTGATATGACAATCGAGATAATTCAATAAAGTTATCCTCAATTCTTAAGCATGCAGAGAATTAGGCCATTGCACTTACTCATAGGAGTTTAATCATAACTTTAGGTCAGGTTATATTCAGTTATATTGGTATCTGGATAGACCCGAAGGGTTTGGGCTCCCCGCACGTATTAGGCATAGGAAAAAAATTCTTTTGTCCCTGTATGTTAGGCTTATTTAAAATTAAATAATTTGTGTATGGGGGGGGGGGGGGTGATTACGTGGCAGGGCATTTAAGGGGTAGCCCCAAAGGTTA
>LS056084.1:0-13155 GCA_900241095.1 Acartia tonsa | reverse complement strand
TAATATTATCTTCAAAATCAAAATTCAGTGTATTTTAATGGTCACGTGACCCAAATCAAGTGTGTTTACAGAGCGTTTAATGATGTAAAACGATCGTACCCATGGTTAAATTTTAGCAGTGTTAAGTGACGTCATACAGTGTTAAATTCAGATGGTTAATTTAGTTTGTGAACGTCCTTAACCCTTGGGCGTACAAAATGCGTAAAATTTGAGCAGTGTTTAAAAACTATTTGGGTTCTTAAACCTAGACTAAAGTGAGTTATAGAGTAGCGTCGTTACTATAAATTTGAGAAGGGACTTCTTTTCAAAAATTGAGAAACAGTGAACGCCATGAGCTGAGCATCACCCCCTCTTTAGTCCCCTCCCACCCCCAATGGAAAGCATCCCCACCCCTGGGGATAACACACAGACACACACACACAATTTAAAGCTTGGAACAGAGCACACACACACACACAGACAGAAAACAGAGGTGTGTCATACCCTTCAAAAAAAAAACATCAAACTGCAAATTGTATCATTTTACAATACTGAAAAAAATAGATTAGAAGGTTAATGTTTTGAATGAAATTAAAGGAAAGAGATGTTTGTGCTGTAGTAATAATTTGTGGGACCAACGTTATTTGACAGTCCTATACGTCATAAAAAAATTGCAAGGATGTATAACTAAGATCTCATAAACGGCTGGATCAATACACAATTTTCAGGGAAGTTTAACTGTGGTCTAAGAAAAGTTTTAAAGTTTCTCTGGAGATATTGCACACAAAAAAATAAAAAGTACCCCCTCCCAAAAATAAGAATTAATGGCCGAATCCACTAATTCCTTTGAAAAAGTAACACAATCTTTGTATGTCTGTCTGTCCCGAAGGATCTCGCTAACCGTATGGCCGATATAGTTCTCCTTTATAGTGTAGCTTCTTATGGGTCCTAAAAAAGATAAACAATCACTTGGAGGAGGGTAACACCACCCTCCCAAGAGAAATTACCCCTAGAAAAAAAGTATCCCATTACAAAATTAGATTTTTACTTTTTCTTTTTAAAACTAAATTGAAATTGGGTTAGTCGACTATTTCTCTCCCTCAAGTGCCCCTAATTGCGAGGTGGGAGGGAACAAAAGTCAGACTTTATGTAGAAGTGATGTTTTACCAAAAAACAGAACCTTTAACCCTATTGATGAAAATGGTGATATTTTTGTCCAGAGGCAATTTACAATATTTTTTGACTTTTCAATAGAAATATTGATATTTTCGTAACAAATATTATATACCTACTGCCCATTCAATTTGAAGAAAGATTGCCTCTTTTTTTTTTTTATAAAATCACATCATTGAATTATTTTTTCCTAATGCTATTTAAAGAGGCTGTTTATTGTTGTTAAAGATTTTTCTGACAAAAGCGAATCTACTGTAAAAATTACTTGGTCCGCCGGTCTGTCTAATATGCTATGATTGAAAGTTTGGATAGATATTCCGCTTGGCATAAATAACTATTATCAGCTTGTCTTCACAGTGATTCTTAATTTGTATTTCTAATGTCTTTAATTGTTAGGTTGAATTTAGTGTAAATAAAAGACCTGCAGTGCAGAGTTAGAGCCTCTTTCCCACAAGCACAACTGCGCACTTACAGCAGAGATTTTGTTAAACGAGGACAATATTAACCATAAATAGCTCAGCAAAGAATACATATAATATTCTCAGCTCTTGCTTGGGACAATCTATGGCTGAAGTAAATAAAAGCACACACACACAAACACCTCTAAAATAACAGCTGAGCAATTTGCCATTTTTCATAAAACATTCGAACGGACACACATTTTTTATATAATAGCGCTGCTATTTCCAAAAATATTGTTAATTTATCTCGCCTCGGTGGAAACAAATATATTTCCCATAAAAATAATTGAATAGTGAATAAGGGGCAAATTCTTCTTACCCAGCATAGGGGCATAACAATCATAAATTAAAAAGGGAGCTAATTGTCATCCCAAAAGTAAATAATCCTGTATACTAAAGTAAGAGTAGGTTTGTCTGTATGTCTACTACGAACTCGTAGACCCTGAAGTTCCATAATTTTCAAGAAAGTTTAGTATTTGTTCGGTGCAGTTTTGGTGAGGGGTCCGTCAACTCCCTGTAAAAATATGGCCTTGGAAAGATAAATAATTTTCTCGTATTTATTCGAATCCGGTGGAGAGGAACCGGTTCTCATCCATACGAAAAAACTATGTCTAGTATCGAATTATATCGCTTTCTACGAATATAAAAATATACAATCATAAGATTAAAACCAGTTTTTGTAGCCAGTGCCTTCGGCATCTCGGGGCTAAAAAAACTGGTTTTAATCTCATAATTGTACATTCTATATCCGCGGAAAGCCGTTTATAATACGATGCAAGAAATAACTATTCTTATTGTGTGAGTATGACTCTACAAATGTTTGCTAAGCAACAAGACACTATTAATCGTCTTTAGATAATTCTTTCAAAACAGCAAAAAAAACGATTATTAAATTTCCCATATGTCTAGAAAACCGATTAATATCTGGTGGATTATAACCGGTTCTCTTATAACCGGCTTTTTTGAATAATAATATACATCATCGTATTACAGACAATTCATGGAAAGGGAATTTAAAAATGATAATCTTATAATTATTAAACACTTTCTTTTTTAAATATTTTTTACTAATATAGAATATTATCTAAATTGCGGGAACACTCTTTATTATTATATGCTCGTACATATCATTCGCAATTCATTCAATCCACAAGGATGACAACATCCATAAAATCAAAGCTCTGAAACTATACGACAAACGGACAAATTAAAAGCTGAATAACCATAATATAAAGGAATAAGAGTCGAAGCAAATTGAAAGTAGATTTGTTGAACAACTGCTTGATAAAGGATAATGTTTATGGACATACATTACTTACATACTTACTTGATTATAGAGTTTCTTCACTTATAATATTGTACTTTGTTGTCCCAGGAATCAGAATATCAAAAATCAGATCAATCGAATAATTAGATCACATACAATTTTGTTCTTTAAAAAGTAAAAATGATAAACATGTTTAAAATGGACCTACGGACATTACGGACCGACCATATTTATAGAAAAGCTTCGCTTTTAACAAGAACAATTATGTTCACAAATAGCTCAGCCTTTTGATGTAGGTGTTGACAATAAATCACTAATTATGACATTTTACTTTATCTTTCCCAACTAAGGATCTTAAGGGATTAAACAATGAACGTTACATTAATGTACAGTACACCCTTAGTTATGTTAAACAAGTTACTCTTTATAGATTAAACTTATTGGTGAAATAGTTTGTACCACCCAATCAAGATTTAATAATAAATGCCCGTAAAGATTTTAAGATTTAGAGAACTTGTTTCCAAAATTTTGGGGACCAGCGTTATATAATAACGTTTTTTTATCATTTGCTTAATAACTTTGGGGACTTTTTCAATATTTTGATTGGTTGTTTCATTAAGTTGAGTGTCGAAAAGTTTCAACCACTAGCAGTAATCTACAGAAGGGGTAATTTTGTGTATCATCATTTTGGATTTATATAATTATCGACCATTGTCTTATCTCTTAGATTCCTAGTAATATACAGTCCAATATACCCTACCACTTATAGAGATGCCATGTATGTACAAACGTGTCTCTTAGACAGACAGTTTATATAATTTTCAATATTTATTGTTTATTAATACTAAAGAAAATATCGGGTATAGTCCCTTTCATCGCAACGCCCCTTAAGGGGCGATTCGTCATATTTTCAAAATGGCTGTGGATAGGTTATTTCAGGTTATGATAGGTTATATTGGGTTAGGTGATTGCTCCGCAGGGTTAGGCAATTGGCCCTGCAGTGTCAGAGCCCCCGGCAGGGGTTAAAAAAGGAGAAAATCTACTTTGAAAATACGAAGAAACGCTCCTTAAACTGGGGAGTTGCCACTAACATCTCAGAATTCATAGCTACTGGTCCTGCATTGGTTTTAAGCTATTTTCTTGGGGGGTTGGACACCCCCATCCAACATAAAAAGACAAAAGAGTCTAGAGGTAAAGCCACTAGTGTTACTATAAAGTTTTAAGATGTTGCTTACTATTAAACTGATGAAGTTCTCTAGTTAGTAATTAAGGTTGAAGACATAAAACGGATCTTGGACAAAGTAGCCTCGGACAAAGTAGCCTCCGGACAAAGTAGCCTCTAGGATAAAGTAGCCTTTGTATTAACAGTTAAGGATATTTTTCTTTAATAAATGTCCTGAGACTAACATAGGTTAGGTTAGGTTAGGTTAGGTTAGAGCGCTGCGGCCATGACCTTTATTAACAAAGGAGACTACTTTTCTTAAGTAAATGTCCCGAGGCTACTTTGTCCTAGAGGCTACTTTGTCCGGAGGCTACTTTGTCCGAGGCTACTTTGTCCAAGATCCCGAAAAACACATAAAGTTATTAAATGTTTTATTTTTAAATTTTGGTAATATCCTCTTAGAAATTTATTTTTCAATTTTGAAAATTTAATTATTCTATTTATATCTTAAATGAGATTGTTATAAAGTTTATCATTTTATAAATTTTTATACATTTTCTTTATAAACCACTAAATAGGAGAACCATATCGGTCCAGTGGTTAACAAGATTCTTTGGTACACACAGACAGACATCTTGTTAATTTTAGTTTTGTATTTATTATTTATGTAATTTTTTATCAAAATAGATTATTATAAATAAAAGTTTATTATTTGTATACATATTTAAATATTTGACATTACATTATTTTTTTCTGTTTTTCGTATTTAATCTTCATTTTTCTTTCTTTAAGTCAGCTTCTAAAAAAATTACTAAATCAATGATTATGATGAAATATGTAGGCCTAATGAATAGGATAAATCAATAAGGGCAATAAACAAAACCCAAAATAATTGGTTAAAAATAGTGTAAATTACTAGTTGGATGGAACCAACAAATCAAATTTTTGATAGTTATTTCTTTCATCGTTTTATAAACCGCTTTCCGCGGATATAGAATGTGGTTTTAATCTTATGATTGTACATTTCTATATTCGTAGAAAGCTGGATATAATACGATGCTAGACATAGTTTTTTCGTATGGATGAGAACCGGTTCCTATCCACCGGATTCGAATGAATACGAGAAAGTTCTTTAGTGACATTTCATATAATTATGTTTTTGTTTCTATAACGTAATTTCTTAAGATTTTTTGTATGGAGTAAAAGGTCTCAAAAATATTGGTGCGATTAGGTTGTGCTTTTCATGGAAGCTTTACAATTGTCCTACCGTAGCTAGCTTTAGGCTATATTCTGTGGATATGATTTTTTACAGAGTGCGTGCATGTATGTGTGTATGTCTGGCCTATTTGGGGACAAAAGGCTATTTATTACAATTGGGAAAAGTGTAATTACCAGAGAGGGAGGGGACATTAGGCTGTTTATTACACTAGTCCCCAAAGTTTTATAATATCGTTTTCCTATTAGTTGGCTTAACAACTTTGCGAATATTTTGATTGATTAGTTCATTAAGTTGTCCAAACGTTTCAACCACTAATTGTAATTTTGTGTTATCATCATTGGGGATGTACGTCTACTTATTAGCTATTATCTTATCCTTTAAGATACCTGCTTATGTGACAAAAATACTTTAATATCAATGCAAGGAAGAAATGTATTTCAAACATAAAATATCTTATATCAAAGCCTATTTAGAAGTGTTTTTTTTCGTAAGTTGGTGACACTATTTTGACATTAATAGTTAGACTTACATACAATCAAAAAGCTACGCTGATATTGAAAGTAATCTTTCTTGTTTCAACCTCATTTGAAGTGATGTTTATAATTTCAGATAAATGTTTAAAATGTCGTGATAATAATTATGATTTTGGTGAATAGTGGATATGAACCTACATGCATTTCACTGCTTTAGTTTTGAAAAATAGCCTAAACCCATCAAAAGGCACATAAAATAGTTCATGTATATTGTATATCAAACCTAAATGGTGAAATTAATATAGAAATCAGTATAAAATTTTATAGTTGTGAAAAACTGACGAAAACATCAAATAAAATATGTAAAAATCATGCAAAATACCAACCAAATATTAATAAATATACATGTATATTGTGATTTCATATTCAATAAATGAGTAAATAATGATAAATTAGTGAAAAAGAAATTAAAAATATAAAGGACGTCCAAGCTTATTTCTTTTTAAAAACTTATTGAAAAGATTGATTTTTGTATAAAAAAGTGAAAGGTTTCGTGATTTTTAGAGTTGTAAAATGTAAAGTTTATAAATATTTCGTGATTTTGATAATAAATATATATTTTTAAAAATTGTTTTAAAAGAGAAGCTTTTCTATAATTAGAGCCGGTCCGTCCGTCCTTGTTTTTAATATAAAACAGCTCTACAAGCATTAATTGTCAAGTAATTTCATTTACATCTTTTTTGTGTGTAACATATATCTTACTAGTTGATGTGACTAGGGGAGGATGGATATATAGGAAACTAGCCTAAAACCACCACAACCTACTCAAAAAAGAAGTACTTAATCGTATTAGCTATTTCTGATATCTTTTACTACAAACAAAAACTATAAAATAGTAATATATTTTTGATAAATGCGTTTCAATTCAAGTTCGAACCCAACACCTTCATAACAGCAAGGCCACCATTTACTCGATTGCTGCGGGTATGAACTTAGTTTTATTGCAGGTATTTTACCATCGTTTGAATTGCAAAGCATTTATAAAAGCGTTGCTGTTCTATAATTTTGGTCGGGCCCTTTTTTGACATCAAATTTTTATGTGATATATCTATCAAATCTCTTTAATCAAGTCCTAAAATATGTAAGTGAGCCCTTAAACAGTAATCAAGAGTTTTGCCAAAACTTTTCATGATTTTGTTTAGACTTAAGCATTTATATTCTGCTTATTCAGTTTTGACACTCTTCAAGTGTTAATGTTTGTTTTACCGTTTCAGGGCTTTGCTTTTACGGATGTTGTCATCCTTATTTTTCGACAAAGCGATAGCTTTTAAATAAGCTAGCCAATGAAGAATTTTAACAAATTGATTTAAAAGGTACTTTAGGGAGAGAAATATATAAACTTTCATTTTGGCAACTTTTACATCATTGTCATTAAATAAAATTAGTCGTGCTTTAAACAATGAGTTTAGTTTATTTTTAAATGAACATTTTTGAAAGTTAATATCATTAGGTGACTTATTTATATCGACAAACCTTAAGTAAAGTTTAATGATATTTTGTTCATTGTGGAAAGTAAAGTCAAAAGTCCTTTTTGGCAGGTATCGTTATTAAATCATCAATTTTCCAAGCTTTAGGTAAAATTAAAGGTGTATATAGTATGTATATTGTGGAATGTTGGTAGCACAGTTGGAAATATACGGTTAGGTCACAGCAGGACACTATATATTTAATATCAGGACCTACATTCTTAAATTATTATAAAATACATTATCAAATGGACCTAGATCCTTAAATTCTTTCAAAATATATTTAATATCAGGACCTATATTCTTAATTTACTTCAAAATATATTTAATATTAGGACCTAGATTCTTAAATTATTTCAAAATATATTTAATATCAGGACCTATATTCTTAAATTATTTTAAAATATATACAATATCATAACCTATATTCCTAAATTATTTTAAAATATATTTAACATCAGGACCTACATTCTTAAAATATTTCAAAATATATTATCAAAAGGACTTACATTCTAAAATTATTTCAAAATATATTATCAAAAGGACCTACATTATTAAAATATTTCAAAATGTATTATCAAAAGGACCTACATTCCAAAATTATTTCAATATATATTCAATATCAGGAGCTACATTCTTAAATTATTTCAAACTATATTTAAAATCAGAACCTAGATTTTAAAATAATTTCAAAATATTTAAAATCAGGACCTAGATTCTTAGATTATTTTTTTAGGTGAAGGATATAACACTTCTAGATTATTCCCTTATTACTAAAACAATTCTAGAATAACCCCCCATATCTCATATATAACCCTTCTAGATTATTCCCTAATTTCTTGAATAATTCTAGAATAACCCACCATATCTCATATATAACCCTTCTAGATTATTCCCCAAATTTCTATAATAAATTCTAGAATAACTTTCCACATCTCATATATATCCATTTTAGATTATTCCCCTAGTTTCTAAAACAATTCCAGAATAAATCTCCATATCTCATATATAACCCTTCTAGAATATTCCCCTAGTTTCTAAAACAATTCTAGATTAACCCTCCATATCTCATATATAACCCTTCTAGATTATTCCCCTAATTCCTAAAATAATTCTAGAATAACTCCCCATATCTCATATATAACCCTTCTAGATTATTCCCCTAATTTCTAAAATATTTCTAGAATAACCCCCCATATCTCATATATAACCCTTCTAGATTATTCCCCGAATTTCTAAAATGCCTGTATTAGTTCAAGGATAATATACTAAAGGGTTTATCTAAAGTACAAACGGCCAAACCCTGAAAAAGTAATAACTATTTTCCTCTCTAAAGACGTCAATATTGCAATACTAAAAATTATAATTATTTCCTAACCTTGACATAATATTAAAAGATTAAGTAACTTCAGGGAAGGAAAGGACATTGGGACATTGGACTGTTTATTAGCCCACAAAGTTTTATAATAACGTTCTCTTACTCGTTGTCTCAACAACAGTGGGGATTTTTATAAAATATTGATTAATAGTTTTATTAAGTTGGTTGTCCAACGTTTCAACCACTAATTGAAATGTACAGAAGGGGTAATTTTGAGTATTATTATTTTGGATAAACATCAATTTATCTTACTTTGTCCATTCCCTTAAATCCCATAAGTAACCTACTGTTAGCTCTCCTAAACCAATTTCCAAGTATAATCATATTTTATAAAGGATATGGCATAGGTTGGGTTAGGTTAATGGATATGGACAGGCATTCTGAAAGTTTTTATGTATAATAATAGTTATTTCTTTCATCGTATTATAAACCGCTTTCCGCGGATATAGAATGTACAATTATAAGATTGAAACCAGTTTTTTTAGCCCCGAGGTGCCGAAGACACGGTCTAAAAAAACTGGTTTTAATCTTATGATTGCACATTTTTATATTCGTAGAAAGTTGGATATAATAACATGCTAGACATAGTTTTTTCGTATGGATAAATACCGGTTCCTATCCACCGGATTCGAATGAATACGAGAAATACGTTTAAACTAAAAGTTTTATCAAGGCAATCCAGCATTTTTGTACAATTTGCAAAACATCAAAAAGGTAGTAAACTTGCAGGGTGTTTTCAATGGATATATTATTACTTAGATTTCATGTTCTATAATAAAATGAAACTCGCAGCGGGCTAAAATAACGATACTCCAAACCACTTCATTTCTCCTCCTACTGGATGAACGAACTTACTAATAAATGAGGTCCATGTTAGCAACCTAAATTGATGATAAGTTTTTTTCCTGTCATAATATCCACGAATATTTTATGTCCTTCATAGACCTAACATCATTGAAACTAACGAACATTGCTTACAAAATTTGTATGATAGTTAAAATGTTTGAAAAAATAGTTGAGTCTCCGGATCATCTCAAAATTGAGTAATTGCGGTGAAATTTTCGGCTTGCAGTCAAGATCAACTGCAATTCTAGGCAACGGCAACAGATTATCCAGTGCAGCGGTTAAATTTAAGGGGGATGAGAAAAAAATTTGCATGCTTCTCGCGTCAATTAACTAGTAAGAAAACTTTTTTTTACTTTTGAGCATGTTGGTTATGTACGGGGTGGACAACCATAAGGGTATCCATCCACATAAATTTACACCCCCCTCGATTTTGGTTCAAGGAGGGTGTCAAAATTTTCAGGTGCGCTTCGCGCACTACCTCGGCAATACCCTATTCACTCCACTATTTTCAAATAAGTACTCAAAACTAAAATCATTTTTCTGTATAAAAAAAAGATTCTAAAAATTTTAGATATCTCCAAATTATAAATTTAGCGGCAAATAAAGCAATATACCATATATCTTTATTTTGACAATTATAATAATGTAGAGAATTAAATCTGATTACAACAAAGTTATTTTACTATTTTGTAAGTCTAGATTTTATAAAAAAGTTTTTTTTTATAAGTTTGAATATCATGTCAATTATATTCATACTACTTTTCCTATTTTTACATTTTACACCTAAAAGGGGTTTTGGCTGTTTACAAAGCTTTAAAATTGACGTCATATGGCCTATCATTGGCCACAAAAAAATATTTATAGCCTGCCATTGGAATTTAGTCTGAGTATTGGCCTATCATTAGTCATATATATTGTATGACGTCATTTTATAGACATTATAAAGCTTCGGTTGTTTACTGATTGCCAGCTTGAAAACTGTACCTCTAAAGGGAAAAAGTAATACAGCTTTAAGTTGATTAAGGAAGTCCAAGAAATGGGGGAAGGGAGTTTTATAGGTAGTCCTACCCCCTCTAATGAATTTAATTTTAAAACATTTAGATCTTAATGTCTCGTTTCTTAACTGGTGACTTCGCCCCAAGAGGGGATGGGATAATATTTTTTATAATATTTTTTTAGTTGCTCTTCTAGGGAGTAGGGCAAGAAAATTTCCTGAAAAGCAGAGCTTAAACAGTCCTGTGGTTAAAAATATCTTAAGCTTCAACCAGACGGACTGACAGACAGACATCTTTATACTTTGTGTTATAAATATTGTTTAAGTAGAAATGGGTAAAGTAACAATCAATAATCCAAAATTTAGCAATTTACAAATGATTTGTGGATTTATTTTTGTAACCAATGAGAAGATAGAAGAGGCGAGGGAAATGTACCATCCATTCACATTGGTAAGAGTGGTTTTTAAAACATTATTTTACAATTGCTCGCCAGGGAAAAATAATATTTAGATAGATATGTTTTCAAAATGATCATACAAAAAATAATATCATTACACATATTTACATAATTTTATGCCTAGTTTGGTACTTTTCTAAACTTGGTTGGCCGTTGCAAAAGCTGAAAATTAAAATTTTTTATTAAGAAAATATGTAGATTGATAGACAACCAGCTCTTTGATTGCAAATACTTTGGTAGGGGGAGAGAGTCAGTCATAAATAAGACACGTGACGTCATAAAAATGAGGGAGATGAGAGGAGAAGTGGGAAAGAAAACCCCTAAAAAAGAGATGGATAATCCCTCATTTTTATGAAACCACATGTATCATTTTTGACACAATTTAGTCTTTGTATGACCTTGGGGGCGGGGCAAAATTTTTATCAAGAGGATTTTTTAAATGGTATATTAATCAGTATATAAATCTTGTAATCTGGGAGGTGGTAGGTTCGAATCCTGACTCTAATTGTGTCATATCTAAATACTTTAAAAATTGTACCTGGTCCTCTGCTGTGATTTTAATAAGTAACATGTAATAATTAAAGTAGGGGAAATCAGGAAGTAAGGGAGGGGACAATGGGCAATTAGTTCAATTTAAGAGTTTTCAAAGAAAGGCCATGAAATCCAGATTAATCCAGAAAATTTGGAGGAAATTATAAAGGGATTGTTAATTAAATCTAGAAGACCATAAACTAAGAAAAAAGTTCCAAGAAAAAAAGCAATCATTTGAAAATTAAATTACAGACTGACATAACCATTCTGTAATTAATTACTAGAAAAATCTCCCTGGAACTCTACAGATGACAGGGAAAGGGAAAAGAGAGGTGGGGCAAGGGGCAAGGGATATGAACAGGGGAAAAAGAAGCAGGCAGGCGTGTAGGGTAACAGCTGGCTGGGTAAGAATATGACCCGCACGCCTTCCTACCCCTTTTTATCCTGTTTATTTCCCTTGCCCCCACATCCATTCTCCATTTCCCTTTATCATCTGCTTTATAGAGTAAATAGAGTATGGAAGGTGGGCCGTGTAATTATATTTAAACTACTCTCTGTCTGCTATAACTAACACAGCGAGTAGCGTCATTTCATACGCTGGTACCCAAACTCAGTCAGAAACTGCTAAATTATTGCACATTCCCTTTAAGCCAGTACCAAAAGTTTGAGACTCCTAAAAATTGAATATATATATACATTGTCCCCTCCCTTACTCCCTGAGAAAAGCTTCGTCTATAAAATTGTACTATGTTGTCCTAGGAATCAGTATTCCAAAAAACGTTAAAATCAACATGTTAATTCAAATCGACGTACGGACATTCTGGGGGCTATGAAATTTCTAAATCGTAAATAACTACTACAGGAATCACCATGACAAGTTTTAAATCGATAGGACAACTATGTCATGCCGTTAAGGTCGGAAGTGAAGACGTACCGACGTTAATTATTAAAAAGCTTTGCCTTAGATAACTGTATTACTGTTAATATACAACATAATGTTTATTATCTACAAACAAATAACAAGTAGATTATATTATTAACCAGAATCTAAAGCAGTTTACAGTGAAATATTTCAAGTAACATTTATCTCCATAAATCTATGAATTTTAAAAGCTGTTAGCTGCCAAACTGCTGAACGTTCATGACATACCCCACACCATTTTAGGTCGCATAAGAAAGTCTATAAATAATCTGGAATAACCAAGATCCAATGATGCACAGGGAAAGCTTCACTGAAGAAAAAAACGCAAAATTATGTCTTTTACGCGCATTTATGTGACTACGGTCGTTAACTCCGCAATTTTTAGTAATGACTATTCCAGATTATTTGTAGGCCTTCTTATTTTCGGTTCAAATTTGATGCAAGCATAATAATCTACACATTCCACTGTTTGGTCGTTACCAAAACCTAATATAAAATGCATGCAGTGTGATTTGGAATAAAAAAATGACGTCATGTGTTAAATGAACCAATGAGAGGCCAGCAAAAATTTACCGTTGGTCAATTAGAGTGTTTACTGGCCTCTCATTGGTCAACTTTATTGTATGACATAATTTTTTTGGTGCCACTTTACGCTGTCTCTTTTCCCCTCATATCTTCACCAAGAGAGTCAAAAGTGGAATCTTACATTTCAAAAATCGTATCGGCGTTGAAGATATCTTCACCAAGAGAGGGGAAAGTGGAATCT
>LS056083.1:0-13155 GCA_900241095.1 Acartia tonsa | reverse complement strand
TCAACCAGCTGATCTGATCTCTTCTTCCATTCCTCTGTCTCAGAGACGAGACCAGTCTTCTCTATAAGTAGGCTGCTGCACTTCTCCTCCAGGTCCTAGGCAAGAAACAAGATGAACAACTTTTTTACTGGCGGCATACCTCTAGAAACTAAGGGCTCTGTATTCGAATGGCACTATGCATCATAGAACTTAACTCTAAAAAGAAATGGACTAAAACCGACACAGGACTCTTTGAAAGCTTTTAATATATTAGGATTGTGTTCAATTGAAGATAAAATTCTTGATATATTATGAATATATTTTCATCTTTTTATCAAAGGGGAAGAGAGTATTTTATTCTACACAGTGTCAAAGTTGAAGCTAAGAACCCTTATGTTTCACGACTTTGTCTGGAAGGTATAATAAAATGTGCCAGTGTGCTCAAACTGGAGGACTTGTTTCATTACGATATTGGGTTAATTTCCTTTCAAGTAAATTTTAAATAAAGTTAAGCTTACGCGAATTTTGTTTTCCAATGGAAGAATCTTTTCTTTGGCCTGTTGAGCCTCTAGTTGTGCACTGTTCACAATCGCATCAAGCTTATTCTTCTCTTCTCGCAGAAGCTTGTTGCTATCGGTCAGGGAGGCCAGGCTCTCAACCTTGCGCAGCAGCTCCGCGTGCTTGCCAGCAGTCATAAGGTTTGAGTCTCTCTCTTGCCTGAAAAAAAATAAAATGTTCTTATTTGTTTAGCATACAAAATATATGCATTTCTTTTTGTGAGTGTTTAGCTATATTTTTTGTTTTAAACCTATGTAGTGTTTTGACACGCTGTCTCATGGGAGGTACTCTTTATTACCTCACCCTCGCCGAGAAGGCAGGTGTCCAAAATTAAGTCACCGTATAATGAATAACGCTCGCAACAGCCCTCCCCCCATAAGCCCCCAATCAACAAATGACGACCCTGGACACGAAAATGGACTACGAACAGCTAATACAACAAGCGAAAACCTACCTTTCCATTTCCATGGCGTTGTGTACATCATCTGCCTGTTTCCTGGCATGTTCCAGCTGCCTGATGGCTGTTGCCAGAGCGGCCTCCTTCACCTCCAATCTGCCTGTCACTATGTCCTTTTCTTTTCTCAAATACTTTATGATTGACATCAACTTCTCGTTACTTCCGTCCTCAGGAATGGAGCTAAATGAAAAATTAACATGTGCTATCACGATAATTTGAATTCATGAATTTATTTCATCAAAAAAATAAGATTAATAGGTATAGTTATACTATGAGAACAGTTCAAAAATGGGTAACTTATTTGTATATAGGTATCTATAATACAAAATAGAATGATGTCTGTCCGTCTGTCTGTCCCTTAAGATTTCGGTAACCACTGAACCGATCGGATTCTACTCTTCAGGAAATATATACCTGCTGATCCTGTGGTGGTTTTAGGCTATTTTCTTGGGGGGTGGGACACCCCCAATCCCCCCAAAAACAAAAATAACCTTCCATTTTTTGTTGTTGCTGATGCATCTAATTAAAACAATGGTGCTGCACCACCAATTTTTTTTTTAAATTACCTCTTGGGGCACAGCCCTTAGAGGCTAAGGGCGAAGCCGCTAGTAAATATAAATAAAATGATAGACGTAAGATGAAATAATACCTGATGCTAACATTCATGCTAGTGTCCGCTGCTGAGTGGGAAGTATCCAGAACATGACCAGAAGCGGACAGATCAGACAGCTGGCCACTTACAGATTCTAGCTGTTTCATTAGAGCTTCATTCTGGCTGGTAACCAGCTCCAGCTGACTTTGCACGGCCTTCAGCTCCTCCGACTTATCAGCCATCTCAGCAGAATGTACTGTTTTCAATTGTTGAACCCTTGCCTCAATTCTTGCCTTGTCTGCCTCAATCTCTTCTAGATTAGTCATCTTATCCTTTGTTTCGCTCTTCAATTGGTTCAGAGCTTCAATGTCCTTAGCGTGTAGAAGTATTTCACGCTGATATTTATCCTGCATTTCCTGTGCCTCACTTGACAAACTTGCCATCTTCACTCTCATTTCAGAGTCTTGCGCTTCGAACTGTTTAACCCTCTGCTGCATATCTTCAAGATCTTTGCAGGCATTCTTATATTTTTCTCTGAGAACTCCGCCCTCAGCTCCTACCTCAACTTCAAGATCTTCAATCTTTTTGGTCATCTCTTTGAGTTTAGCGAATGAATCCTGGGCAATCTTTTCAGCTGATGTCTTTTCATCCTCAGCCTTTTGGATTTTAATGTTCGCCTCTTCTCTACAATCCTCCATGGCTTTGCTGCTCTCAGCCATGCGCTTTTCAGCTGTTTCTGCCAACTGTTTAAGTTCCTCAACCTTCTTCTTTTCACTGTTGAGTTGATTGTTTAATTGTTTGATTTCCTGCTTAGATTTAGCCATGAGAATCTCGGCATCTCTGTACCTGTTCTTGCCTTCTGAATCAGAGATACTGGCCTGTGAGGCCAAGTTTCTGCCAGCTAGCCTACTTTCTGCTAGCTGTAATTCTTCTGTCTTCTCCTTTAGTTCAGTATTCATTGTTTCCATAAGGGCAGACAGCTCTGTCAGCCGCTGCGTTGAATCCTTCGCCAGGTTTTCCTCGCGGGCAACCTTTTCACGCAGCTCCTGATTAGCAGTCTCCCAATTCCTGACACTTGCCTTGAAATGGTCCTGCTCTTCGTCCAACTTCTTGCGCAACATCTCAACCTCCTTCGTCAGGTTGGCGTTGGTCTCAGTCAGTTTGATCCTGTGCTGGTCATCACGTCTTTCCAGGTTCAGTTGTATCTGCTGAAGGTTAGCCATAATCGTGTTTGTTGACGCGCGTTCGCGATGTAACACATCTCGTTCGGCGCTCAACCTTGCCTCGATGGCCTTGAGGTGGCGGTTTTCTTGACTAAGCCTGTCTGTTGTTAGCTCCGCATGTGATAACTGACGGCTCTGAGACAATAGTTCCTCGCGCAACTTTGTAATTGATTCTTCATGCTTCTCAGTAATGCTGTGCATTTGCTTATTTCTCATTTCAAGAGCTTCTATTTGTTTCTTCAGACTTTCACAGTTAGTCTTGGCAATATTGAATTTCTGTGTGTTGTATTCTTCTTGTGAGGACAGCTTAGCTGCCTGACTTCTGGCCTCTAGAAGTTCATCTCTCAACCTGGAACAATCCTTCTCGAGCATTCTATAGTTTTCTCCCTTTTCTTTCTTGTACTCGGCCAGATCTTTCCTGGCCTCTTCAAGTTCTGCTGTTAGCTTTTCAATCTTGGCGGCAGATTCTTCGGAAGTAACTCCCTGCTGGCCTACAGCGGCTAGAGATGCAGGGGTTGGGTCCTTTTTACCCGCTGCCATGGATTTGTACAAATCACGCTGTTTTATCAAGTTGTCCACCATTTTATTTTGTCTTTCGCGTGCAGCGCGTAATTCTTCTGCTTGTCTGAGTGCCGTGTCTAGTTCCTGGCGAACTTCAGCAGTTTTTTCCTCAATCAGGGATGATTCAGCCTGTTCACGTGACTCGCTCAGCTGACGGACAACAGCCAACAACTCAATGTTGCGCTGCTGCAACTCTGTCACGTCCTTGTAGGTCAACAAGCGGGCCTCGATCACAGACTCCAGGGAGGAAACGTTGACTGTTTGTGGAGGTTCATAAACCTGCCCGCCGGAGCGAGCAGCCTCGACTTCTTTGACAAGCACCGTAATTTGTTTGCCAAGATCAATAACTTGTTGCTCCAGCTTATTTCTATCCTTCTCCACTGATTTCAGGTCCCGTCTAGCATCTTCTGCTTCGCGTCTGCGCAGGCCAACCTCCTCACGTGCGGCCTCAAGGCTCTCAGTGAGGCCACCAACAGCCGACATAGCGTGCTCATAATCCTCGCGCTGCTGCCTTAAAATTGGCGCGCGCTCTTCAATCTCTGCCAGTATCTGGTCCATGTATTCATTCAAACGCTTGTTCTCTTCCTTCTCCATGGCGAGCTCTTCACTGAGCGACACCATCTGTGAGTAGATACCAGTCAGGGTGACGCCAGACTTGAGAAGCCGTGATGCTTGAGCAGCACTGGGAGATAGATGTTCAATAGCATGCTCTGTCAAGCCCTGAAAAAAAATATAATTTTAAAATGCTTAAGTATTTGTAATGCTTATGTAATTAAAATAAAGTTTTAAATAAATCTGTGAATTAAAACAATAATTACAACAATGATTTTAAGTTTACAAGAATAGTTAGTAATCTTGATAAAATTTACCTTGTTTTTGACGGTCTCGATCAGCTTATTGGCATTCTTTAGTTCAGCCTTCAGGTTAGTAATAGCTTCGTTGCCTTTCTCCAACTCGACCTTGTAGTCCGCCTTCACCTTCTCCATCTTCTCCTCCAGCTGACCATACTTATCCCCGGCATCCTTGAGCATGTCCTGCAGCTTTGTCACCGCGTTGCTTAGCTCCTCCGTCTTCTGTGTGTTCTCCTCGCTTTGTTCCTTGTACAAATCCGCCAATTTTTTCTGAGATTTCAACTCTGCCCTGTAGTTCTCCTCCAGCTTAGATTCAGAATCCCTGGCGTCCTTCAGGCGTTCAGTGAGAATCTCCGCTTTGCGTCTGTATGCCTCGCGGTCTTCCATGGCGGTTTCCTTTTCGCGGGAGAGAATACGTATCTGTTCGGTTTTGTCGGCGACCTCCGAGGTAAGCTCGATATTGCGCAGGCCAGATTCGCGCTTGGTTTTCAGGACTTCTTCATTACTCTTCTCTACTTCATCCTGATAGAAATAAATTATTTTTTAAAGCCAAAATAACAAAATAAAAAGACTTAAATTAAACTAGATAGATCAATAGGTCCCGAGTACAGAAAATCCGCCCCTGCCTCTTATTTGGGAATTTAAAAATCAGATGTGGGTAGTTTTTAGTGTTTTTTTACTTTTGGTCAGGTTAACACAGTTTGGGTGTCCTCGGTAATAGTAAGACCAAACCCCCGCAGGTGATAAATAGGGAAACACCCGCGGGGATGAATTAACATGTTATGGTCCTACCTTAAGCATTTGTATTTGAGACTCTAGGAAAGTTCTCTCCTCTGCCAATCTTTTCTCTCTAAACTCAATGTTAATCTCCTTGCTCTGTAGGTCCTCCAGCCTAGCCTGGGCCTCGCAGCGTAAGCTGACTGCCTGGTCCCGCTCCTCTGTAAGATCTTTGACCTTGGTGTGCAGCCTTTCTATCTCCTCTTGTCTCCGCTCTGATACTCCGGATATATCATCGCGTTCAGCTCTGAAGAAAATTTGCTTTAAGATTTAATTTAGGTCTAATGTTTTGCTTCCTACTTTTTCTGTCAATAAAATTTTTCCCCCCTAAATGTTATCGTTAAGCTTTAAATTATGCCATCTATTGACAATTAACAAGGATGACAAAATCCATAAGCAGCAGACAAGGAGATTTTAAAAGCATTTATTAAATAAAGAATATATTTATTAGAGAGAAAAAAATTACAAAACATTTTCACGTATTTTTGAATTTTAAAGGATACTTTGAACCATGACTGACAGACTGATGAACAAAGTAAACTACATACTGGATGCTTATTGGCAAAGGGAATCTTCACAAATAATTCTACCGTCAGGAATATATAGCAGCGGAGAAAATCACATATCCTACATAGCGTTACAGACAGACTGAATTACTGACTGACAGACAACGTGAATTATAGAGTAACTTCGCTATAAAATATCAAAATAAAAAATCTTACTTGGCATTCTGGAATTGTCTTCTATAATCATCTCTTTCCGCAGCTAATGTATTTATTTGTTGTGTAAGCTTGACTGAGGTAGCATTGGCACTGAATGCTTGCTCTCTGTATTCATCCAGGGCAGTTTCTCCTTTCTCTTTCTCATCTTAAATAATAAACAACTTAAATATATTTGGTGTTCCGTTTTATATATTTTTAAAAGATGCTCAGTACTTTTTCAATGAAATAAAATGAAAAGAAAACAACAATCTTTTTATATTTTAGTATTGATCTTTAAAATCCTCCTTAAATATATCAGATAGATCTACAAGTTATATAAAGACGCTATTGACGGTAACTCTTAGAGGTCACTTCTCCAATAAGTTCACTTGTCTTTGCTATTATAATGCCAATTTTTTACTAAACAATAAAAACCTACCTTTAAATTCTGTGACCTGAGCTTCTAACTGCTGACACTTCTTCTGGAGAGAGCTAATCCGCTGCTCAGAGTCAACTCGAGTCTGACATAAAAAAAAACCATGAATGGTTATTTGTTTAGAAGCACAGGTACACAAGTATAAACAACTTTAATAAAACTTTCCCGTGATAGATTGATTGACAGTGCCCTTATTTCATTGATTTCATATACCTAGGTGATTGATATTAATAACAGCATAATAATATACTAAAATGTTGTATTGTAATTTGCTTGCCTTATCCTTTAATCAAATATGAAAATTTTGAGGTGATAGATATAAATAAATATTTAACAAAGAATTTGTCAATAATTGGCAGAAAACTTTAAATATACAGATAGAAAATACACTTTGTTTACCTTTTCAAGTTCAGATTTAAGCCCTCCAGTGTGAGTTGTCCAGGCTTGTAGTAAAACCGCCTGGGTATCAGATGACAACGTGTTCCATCTAAAATATTCAATATTTACTGAAAACCATACCTATACATTGAAATAATGAAGGATGGCACCTTCTCCCAATAACTATTATTGTAACAATGTATTACTTTGAGCTTATTCGTCCCAGGAATTAAACCATTAAACAAATTACAATAATTTTAAGATTGGTATATTGAAAGTGAAACGCCGATGAAATCATAATATTAAAATATACATAGAGATTTTTTGGTTAAGAGTTGCTGTACTTTAAACAATACTTAATTGTTACAGAAATCATGATTCAAGACGATTTTACGTGCCTAAATAAACGACGACGCTAAATATATAAATACATACGAATATGAAAACTGACCTGGCAAGACTAAGAATCTGTTTGATATCCCCGGACGACGCCATGTCTACTTTCAAGGCCTAGTTGAGGCCGATGTCCAGAGGCCTAATCAACAATATCTATGATCAGGCCTTTTTCTTGTAGGCCTTGATTCTGATCACCTATTTGTGTCTGAAATAAAATGATCAAGTATCAAACTGGGAAACAATCTGATTATCAAACAAACATCTTGTCTAGAGAAAATTTGACCTATTTTAAGAAAGATTTACATACAGTGATGTTATTTGGCTTTTAATCTAAATAAGTAGAAATATGTCTTGGACTACGAAAAAAAGAATTTAATAGTTGAGATCGTTACAATATAATTAGGTCAATATTTTCTAAAACATGAATATAACAGTAATGACTATTGTAGGGTATTTAATATTTAAAATTTTAAAAACTTGTTTTCATAGTGATTTAGCCGCAGACAATCCATCAATATGGAAATACAGCAACGAATTATGATGGCATATTTACAGCAAAATTTCTATGAAAAAGTGGATAACTATTTTTGACATCAATTTTGCTTGATGTTAAAGTGTTATCGAATGGTTTGAAAAAATCTTATTTAAAATAAATATTATCTTATACATAAACACTTTTAACAACTGATTAAAATACTAAATTATCACAAAATAAAACAAACATACATAAACCGCAACCTCATTATTGTAAAAAAGAGCTTTATAAAATATTCTACAATTATATTATGTCATATAAAAATTTATGTTATCACAAAACATGAAAAATATAAAGAGAGTGATCACAAATAAAACAGGCAAATAGGTGATAAACGGTTTTCCTACTGAAATAAGGACGTGAAACGTGAAAATAAACGTAATCAAGAACACAGAAAGTAATACATATTCCCTACCGAAGTCAAACATTTTGCTAAGATCTGATTTGTTCACTTGGCTTCCTCTGTTTTAGATATATATATATTTTTAAAACAAGGCCATATTAAGAGATACATGATGGTTCTAAATTATAATAAATTCACGTTTCATTTTCATAATCCCTAATATTTTCCTAAAGTAGCATAAAATGTTATAAACATTGATTAGATACTAATTTATGAAATATCGACTGGGAGAAAAGTATGAAATAAAAAAGGGTCAAGGGTCATTCATCACCAAATTGGTTAAAATTATCACCCATGTGATGAAGTTACATTTGAAAACGGATTCTTTGGTAGGTAAGCTAATTCCTACAAAAAAAGCAGATTCTTTTTGTCACTTTATCACATGCTAATTTTAACCAAAATGATGAGAAATGCACGAACTCGCCGCTCTAAAAAATTAAAGTCTGATGTACTTAGCACATCTTTTTATTCTTGCCTAAAAAAACACATTTTCACAGGTAGTAAATGCAATTACAATTAATTCCTAGGGATTATTGTTATTTCATAAATTTCAGGATTGGCAAAGGAGAGGGAGGGGCATACAACGGAGTTAGAATTGCTATTTTTAATTTGACTATTTTTTATTTTGAAGAGTATCACTCAACCATTCCATAGATTCGTCTAAACCTTCACCCTTTGTTGCACTCGCCTGAAAAGCAAAATATTAAGTAGGATTTCATTATTTTATCTTAGTAAAAATTTAAAACAAAACGTAGTATTTTGTATTAGATCACATCCTCTAATTAAGTTCAATATTTAGTTTGGGTAATTTCCGTGGAAAACTTTGGAATTGTACCATCAGGGAAGTAGGGCGAATAGAAATTGTGAGTTAGACGAATTTTTTTTTTTAATTATAATTGTTTGCCCAAATTCTGTTCCCTTATCTCTGGATAATTACAAGAACTTTTAACTCAACTCACCTTGAAAATTTGAAATGTTCTACTTTTAAGTTTATCTAGACCTAAAGCTCCATGGACCTCTGTGACGCTCATAGCTCCCTCAATATCCTGTTTGTTGGCCAGGACGACAAGGACAGCGTCCTTCAGCTCATCCTCCTCCAGCATGGACACGAGTTCGGACTTACTTATCCCCATTCGGTCTCTGAAATAAAATAAAATTATAAAATGTCCGCTAACGGGCGATTTTTTTCAATCATGGTCAAAAATTAAGAAATTTTGATGTAGTAATGAATTACGACATTACAATTGGGCTAAATGTGGCACCTTATGTGATATTGTGAAAAACGGCGACTTTACCGTTGCTATCTCTGAATGAAAACCATCATCACAGAAAAATCAAAGTGGAAAACTAGCTTTTTTCTTCCGTTCAAAATTGTACCTACTATATTTGTGAAAAAAAACTTGTAGTGGTTTCAAAAAGTCTCCCTTTTCCACTAACCCATTTATAATTTTGGTATTATTAACAAATCCATTAAAATTGAAAGAAATTGTATCTACCTATCAGCACTGTCTACAACATAAATAATAGCATCTGTGTTTGTATAATAACATCTCCAGTAAGGACGAATACTTGTCTGACCTCCCAAGTCCCAAACCTAAATTAAAAGCTAATTAATTTAAAATTAGTTACTGTAATAAATGTATGTAGAATATACGTGGATATTATGACAGATGAAAAATTGTCTTCAATTTAACAAGCTAACATGGAACTCGTTTATTAATCGTTATTTAACCCGCTACATGTTTCACTTTAGTAATAATATATCCATTCTGCAATAACTTATTTTTAACTTGTTTTTTTAAAACAATGTAACACAAAAAGATATATAAATTACCTGAAATTTAAGATTTTTATATGTAACAGTTTCAACGTTAAAACCAATGGTAGGGATAGTTGTCACTACTTCACCAGCTTGCAATCTATAACAAATAACTACTTAATACTTTTAAAAGAAAGAGTTATTATAGCTATGGAAGGTGAGAGAATCATTATTTTAATTTCTTTATTAATGCTTCAACAAAGAAAAATACACACTAACCTGTAAAGAATAGTTGTTTTGCCAGCACCGTCCAGGCCAAGAATTAATATTCTCATCTCCTTGGAGCCCAGCAAACCTTTGAAATAACTGAACAAGCCTCCCATTATGGTCAAATCTGAAATTCACTTCTTTTTCAATAGGAACAATTATAGAATGTGTAAGTTTTGAGATATAAATGCAGCAGTATTAAGGCAACGTTCGGAGATAAGGACAAATAATAATAAAATAGAATTATTTTTAGAATCTTTGTCCAATCTCCAATTACAGCGGGCATTACATGGGTGTTAGTAAGGGGTACAGGAAAAGACAAATTAGTCTTGCCCCGATAGGAAACATGAAAGATCATGTAGCTTGAGGGTAGTTTAATCTAATATCCATTTATCTATCCCTGCATCCCTAGTGTTAGTGTATAGCATACAAGACAATAATATTCTAAAATTCTGAGTTTTCTAAATATCTTTTCCATTTTTTGGATTGCAATGTAATCTTTATAAATAGAATTAAAATATTTTGAAACTATATTAATAAGTTGTTAGGTAACAAAATTTTAATGGCAAAGCTTAAAGCTAAACTAAAGATTATAATATATGACAAATATTAATAAATTGTGCGAAATAAAAAAAAATCCTCACAGAGAATCTTATATCTAAACATGATTGTAAACTAATACTGAATGACTCAATGACATAGTGCAGCATGTGGTTGTGTGTGTGTATTGTGTGAATTAATAAATTTTGTACAATATTAACATATTTTGTAGAAAATCTCATTAACAACAAGTATTAGGCAATAATTACACTTTTTTCCAGTAACAAAATAATTATAGTTAATAGTTTTTTTTCAATTCATATTAAAATGAGCATTTTTTATATTACTAATCATATTAAGTTAGTAAGCAGTAGCAGACTTTATGAGATCCTAGACAAATTCCAAAATTCATAGGTTGTTATTTGTTTTGTGTGTTTGTACCATAGTCTACCAATCATTATCATCACTAGATTCATCATCATCTCTTCGCTTTCCCTTGCCCTTGATCCTCTTGCCAACAAAGTTGGTCTTGCCTCCCTTCTTGGCCTGGTCAGGGGGCACCATCAAGTCCCCACTGTAGTTTAATACTTCAGCCTAAAATTAATTCAATTTTTAAACATTTACTGCGAATTTGTTTAAGCCAAACTGTAGCGTAGTCCAGACTTATCAGTAAATGAAAACTTAATTAGAATAAAAGCATTTTGCCTAAAACTAAAGATACATCAACGTTCTATAAATGTTAGCAATAACGAGAAATATTATATCATTGAAAATCTAATATTATCAAGTTTACTTCTCACATGATAAAAATATTTTAGAAGAAAAATTCATAATTCAGGGCGTGTCAATAAGAAATAATAGACGAATATTTGATTTTCAGGGAAGCCTAGAACAATCCTGCCTACCTGAGCCAATCTCCACTCCAACATCTCAGTGGAGAAGTCATCTGTGTTGCCCAGATCAGTAAAGCCCACAACATACCCACGGGTCTTAGAGTCTTTGATCATTATCACCGTGGGGATAACCTACAAAAAAAATCTTTCTTAATCAAAGGCATAGGTACTTTGTCACGCGATAATGTTAACATTCTACTATTTATTACATAACAATAACACGTAAAAAGAATAGCAATTTTCAACTTTGGGGGATGAACAAAATAAATTTTTTTAAATGAAGAAACTTGATTTGTGTTTCCCATTTCCATCGGTGATTTAAATTTTAAAGCTCACCTTAATCTTAAGTCTATCACAGAGGAAGGGGCACTTTTCTGCATTGATTTTACAGATCTTTGTTTCAACATGTTTCTTAGCCAAGATTGCAAGATGTTTGTCGAGAATTTTACACCTAAAAATGTAAAACTTATTATCATATTCTTACGTTGGTTGTGGTTTCATATATATGAATGCTATCAGGAAGGGAGGAAACATTGCACGTTGCAAAAAAAGAATCAATATAATCCGATTAATTTGTCTTTAACAGCCCTATATATCTATGACTTGCATTTTTGAATGGTATTTTCAATCAGAATTAATAAATAAAAACTGACCTAAATGTTTCATCTCTGTAGAAATGACAGACAACATTGGACGAATTCTTTGTGACATTGAAGAATTCCTTTTCCTCAGGAATTTCTGAATATTCACCGTGACCTTGCTTCAGATATTCTTCCTTTTGCTGGACAGCCTTCTTCATGGCATCTAACGAACAAAAAATATGTTCAATAAAGTCAAAGAATGAATTTTAAACGATGTTAATAGTCAAATAGCAGTTATTTCTCGCATCGTATCATAAACAGCTTTCCGCGGATATAGAATGTACAATTATAGGAAACCAGTTTTTTTAGCCCAGAGGTGCCGAAGGCAATGGTTTAGAGAACTGGTTTTAATCTTATGATTATACGTTTTTATATTCGTAGAAAGCTGGATATAATACGATGTTAGACATAGTTTTTTCGTATGGATGAGAACCGATTCCCATCCACCGGATTCGAATGAATACGAGAAAAATATTTATTTGAGTCTAGACAAAACAATGCTAGCTTGATTAAATATATATACATATATGTTCAATCAAACCTTAAAATAATACTTTTTTTTATGATACCTAAGCATGACCAAATATGAAAACAAAACATGAAATTTAATTGAAAGTTGCCGAAGATTTGGTAAAACCTGTGGGAGGTAAATTCTGACAATAATATTAAAATAATTAAATGTGTACGTATTTATGCAGCACAAATATGAAACTCTATATAATATACATTTAACGTACCCATTCGTCTGCGCTTGATAGCTTCCAGATCATCCTCGTCCATCCTCTCAAGCTGTTTAATTTCATCATCCACTTGCTCCTCCATGATCTTGGCAGCTTGCAGCAACTGCTCGCCTAGCACAGCTCCAATATCAACGTTCCCGGCCATTTTAAATTGAATTTATATCTAAATCCGTTTAGTTTTCAAATTAAAATATCAATATGAGAAACAATATAGATGGGACTAATAACAAAGAATTTTTTATTGCCAACCTCATAAACGATTAAAATAATCAATTTCATATTATTTTTTGTCATCTTCGAAAGTACAATAAATCTTTCATTTTTTACATAAATATTACTATAAGCAGCTAAAATTACCATCACATTTTAATTTTATTTATAACTTTTAATTAAAATATTAAGAAAATATGTAAAACCGACAACAAATTCAATAAATTAATAACATTTGTGTATGAATCGTGTCCGAAT
>LS056082.1:0-13156 GCA_900241095.1 Acartia tonsa | reverse complement strand
CGATGCTAGACATAGTTTTTTTCGTATGGATGAGAACCGGTTCCTATCCACCGGATTCGAATGAATACGAGAAAAAAGTTTCTAATTTCAAAATTTGTCAATTAGAAATTTCTCCTGTTCAAGACAGGGATAATACAATGTTAATGTTAATGTCAATAGACGATAAATTGATAACTTTCCCAAATGAAGATGAGAAATAGTATCATTTCTGTATAATAAAATCTTAGGTTTAAAAGTTTGAACACTATTATTTTTACACAAATCAATCAGAATGCAATAAAAGAACCCAAAGTTTTTGAACCAACAACAAAATAATCCTGCACTTTTCTTAAAACATACCTTCAATCTGTCTGGAATCCTCTTCTTAACAGACTTGCCATCCTTTGCCTTGAATCTGTTCCTCAGATGTTCCTGATGACCATAGGCCTTCAGTAGCACCTCGTAGCAGGTGTCACACACACGCTTAGAGTCGTACCCAGTGTACTTCAGAGGAGCTTGACTGCTTGAACATGAAGCACATACAACCTAATAAAGGAATCCTTTACTAAACTTATCATAAGGTTTATTTTTGTCTGTAGCTTAAGTTTTCGATAATCATTGAACTGAATGATTTGTTCATTTTCGGGAAGGTTAACATAGGTACGAGGATAGTTATGAGCTGTTTAATTTTTGGATTTAAGCTTTGGGGTTGTTTTAGGCTATTTTTTCTGCTTTCCCTACTCCTTCGAATACTGTGTCTAGAAACTAGGGACATAACCACTATTATTTATTCATCACACTGTATAATTATAAATAATGTAATCAAAATTGGATTCCCCTTTACTTATTTCTTATGTACCACAAAAATTCTTTTTTTATTTTTTTTTATCTAAGAGTTTTTATATCATGCATTAGGCGCAATTTCAAACAATTCTTGACCTACCTGACCACAAGCCCTGCAGTGATGTCTTCTGTTCAGTTTCGTAAAATTTTCACTGCACTTTTGACACATGGTAGCTCTACAATTACATTCTTCAAGATATATTGAAAACTACATTGTAAAAAATTACGATTCTTTCAAGTATATACTTTAAAAATATATTTATTATCAATTTTGAACATATCAAAGTGCCATGTTCAGCACCGAATCCCCTCCACCCTCTTAATATTTTTGAGTTGGCTGGGTGGCACTTTTTCGTTTGTTTATTACTTTAGGTTAGGTTCGTTTGTAGAGGGTACTGAGGACCCCTGCATGGTTAAGGCCTCCTTTAATTCTTAATTAATTTTTTTAAAAGGCAGGGAAGCAGGTCCCTAAATCTATTCTTAAATCATTTTCTGTACATTTTCACAAAACATCTCTAACCTGTTATCAGGCACCCAAATAGGGGCATATTCACCAAGTTCTGCATCACTCACTGGAGCTATTCCTGCAGCTTCCACGGACATATTCTAAACATTTCATGAAATTAATTTGAAAATATGATTTCCTAAAGGATATATGATATACTTGGATATATTGACAGGGTACCTAATATTAAGGGAATTTAGTTTGCTAATATGGACCTCATTTATTGCTCTGTTCGTTTATCTGGTATTAGGGGAGGGAATGGGGTAAAGGGAGTGGCTGGGGGGTATCGTTTTTTTAGCCAGCTGCGAGTATCACTTCATCAGAGTACATGAAATTCTGGTGCAACATCCAAGTATTAATATACCGATTTTTCCCATGATTTTTTTGGTACACCGACAAACCTCCTACTGCGACAAACCTTCTAATGCGACAAACGTCCTAAACCTCATAATGCGACAAACATCCTAATGCGACAAACCTCCTAAGGGGACAAACGTCCTAATGCGACATCTCTTTAGTAAAAAATTTCAAAAATTATGAAATAAAAAAAAACTTCCAAATTTAAGGACAAAATCCTCTAATTGTAAAAATATTTAACAATATAAAATGGCGACAAAACACATGGAAATATTTTTTAACTGAAATTTATTTATTGAATTACTTTAATCATAGGTTAAATTTTAAAAATCTGTCCGACAGTTTTCCCAAAGTCTGTGTTGGCTATCAAACGGATTTTCAAAAAAAATTAGGAGGTTTTACTTAAGAGATGTCGCATTAGGATGTTTGTCGTTTAGGAGGTTTGTCGCATTAGGACGTTTGTCGCAGTGGGACGTTTGTCGGTGTACCATTTTTTTCTATGATTTAAAGTAGAACATATCAAATTTATCTCCTTGTTCGTAAAATCTTCTGTAAAGGGTTAAATCTTACCGTAGCTTAACAGAATAAAATAATTTAAAGATGGGTCGCAAGATGTCTAACATTTGTAAATAAAACTTTTGTTAATTTTTTTTGTAAAACAAATCTAATTTAAAATAAAGATCTAGATTTTCTACTTTTTAATGCTACATAAACGATAATTAATCTTCTTTAAATCTTGAATTAAAAATAGTCAATATTGCTAATATTTTGAGTATAAAAATAAATTAAAACTATACTACACATTGTAATTATGATACGAGAAAGAAATTTACTTTGATTAAACTAAGACTATGAACAATTATCAGTAAAAAGAATTAAAATTGGTATATCAAGATAAATATAAGATTAATTCCAGATATATTAGTACATTCTATTATTCGTAGAAAATTGTTTTTAATACGATACATTAATACATAATCGGTTTCGAAGCCACAATAGAAAACAAATTCTATTAGTCTACTTAAATATCTAATGTTTAATGGAAACAAATATTATATTTTTATAGCTTTTCTAACTTGAATCTGCAGACGCAACTAATTACCATGCACAGTTAGGACTTCCTGACAAAGGACCTGCAATCAATGGTTGTCTATTGGATGTTACTTAACCTAAATTCCTATAGTGGGCGTTAAAGTATCGCATCCCATAACGAGCGGATAATTCTCTGGCTTCTCTAGATGATCATTTGAAATCACAAGAGAATGCCGCCCCAACGAGGTGACTAACTAGGTAAATACCTGGAAGCTAGATCTTCTGTAGATAAAGTTTTCTACGGCTGTTTGTATGGCATCAACCCATTCCATCTTTTCTGCGCTATCTCTGTAATAACAAATTTTAATTAAAATATGTTAAATTATTAGCAGCGCACCTAGCCGCTAGGGGAGGACGGAAGAGTTCAGGAAAATAGCCTACAACCAAACCAAAACAAGAATGAAGCGTCCATGGACATTGAAGCATTTTCTCAAATTTTTTTTAGTTAAGACAGACAAAATGATACTTTTCCACTTTAAATAACAGGATTTTGTTTTAAAATCTGAAAATACATGAAAAAATGGGGGAGATCGGTGGTTTTTCGTTGGTTTGTTTGTTACTTTAGGTGACGTTAGGTTAGGTTCTTTTGGGTACATGGTGACCATACAGGGATAGATTTAAAATGTGAATTACCTTGCTCTCAATTCTACGCTGCGTTCTTTGCTGATGATCCTAAATCTTGTCTCATACTCCTAAACAGATGAGAAATTATTTTTTTAGTAGCGCAGCTACTCTTTAATTCACTTTGTCTATCTATAAGTTACTGTATGGGGGACTGATACTCCTAAACAAACTAGAAATTGATTTTTTTGTAATGGAGTTAATCTATAATTCACTTTGTCTATCTATATATATCACTCTATGGAGGACTGCTACTTAGGATATATTACTATTAAAAGCCTCCAGCATGAAACTTACTTGTCATGCTACAAAAGACAAATACATTTTTATAAAGGTTTCGTAATTTTCTATTATTCAAAAATCAAATATTTTTTTCAGTTTCTTTTTATTTTTCATGTCCACTGAATAACTACGAACATCAATGAGTTTATGTTTTTAGCTACTTATGGATGTTGTCATCCTTGTTATTAATACTATTTATTAAAAATCTTAAAATAATCTTTAACACAGAATTTAATCTAAAACTTTATTTGAAAAGAAATTAAATTTATCTTTTCTTTTTAACGATTATTTTAGAGAATTGAAATTTAAAGAAAAACTAAAAAATATCAAATTCAACCTTCTGATGAATATAAATTCCACTTAAAGGCTTTTTAATTCACTTATTATATTGTTAAAAGTCATCAGTTTTCCAAATTTTAATTATACCACAAAACCCCCCTTGCATTAATAATAAAAACATCATCTTAATTTTTGGTATTGTATATTTTAGGCAAAATAAAATTTCTTATTTACTACTATTATTCATAGTTCTCTTCATTTTATTTCTTTTATGTATGGCTTAGAAACCGATTAATATCTGCTGGATTAGAACCGGTTCTCAGCGATAATGAAAAATCATCTTACTATAGTATCTTATTTTAGACAATTTGACAATTTTCCACGAATATTTATAAAAAATCATAAAATAAATACCAGTTTAGATTATTCGGACCTTCTGACCCTCGGGACCAACTTAACAGGAATTCGTCTTATAATTTTATTTCTACTATCCAAGGAAAGCTGTCTATAATACGATAATATTTACCTCAGTATTAGGAGAGTCAACAGAAAGAGTGTTCAACCTCAAGGCATAACGAACTTTTAAACTACAATTGTCTCCATAGGACCCCTAAAAATTTTATTTATTTATTTGACGAAATTTGTATATGTACATATTAATCTATCTTCCAGTATTTTTTACAATTAAATGTAAATTAATTAAATGTCTCGTAAAAACTATGGGCCATGCTTGAAGCCCTTTTTTTTACATTCACAAAAGGCTAAATCCTAAAAGATTTCAAGTGAGTCCATGAGTTAGGGTTTTCTAAATATTACTAAGGCTAATAAAATTTCTGGTTATCCAAAGAATTTGGCAAAAAACTTTGCTAAATGATAATGTAATTATTAACTACGCATATTAAGATAGAAAAATATTGACAAAATATATTTATAAACTATAGAAACTCTACCTTATAATCTGTATAAAGAAGATAGTCAGATAGAAGTATGAAATATCTGGCTCCCTCCTTGTTTCTAGAGATTTTCTGTAGCTCCCCCTCCTTGATTAGGTCTCGTCCTTGATTAAATAAATTTTATATTAATTTGATTAGAGTGATCCATCCCTCCTTTGCACGCCTCTTACTTAAATTAACTAAGACAATTTAACTATCTCTTATTTCATTACGGCTGCGGCTACGAAAAAAGGAAATTGTTGGGTAAAAATCAGCGGTTTCCATCCGGCTGTGTATGAAAGAAAAAAATAAGACTACTGCAGATTTAGCAGCTACTGTTTTATCCAGAAAAGCAACTGCTATTTTAAGCGTTGTGGCTTCAATTCGCCTAATAATAGCACTACTGAGTACTTATTTTAAGATGCGGTTGCGAACTTGCTACTGCCGGGCCCGCCTTTTTACCCCTTAGGCCTTACATGAAATGAAGTCAATGACTATTTTATCTGGCTATTTCTAGTTTGTCTTATGAGAAAACTCTCATGTTTAAAACCACAAATTTGAGAGCTTATTTAGAATTTGAACCCTTTTAGATAAAAACCCTTGCAGCAATTCAATGCATGTTCATTTCAGGGAAATATGGATAAGCCAATTGACAATAATTCAGTGTATAAAATGAGTTCATGGTAGCTGGAGATAATTAAGTGTTTGAGATAAATTTGATCTACAGTGTCCCCTCTCTCCCAATCAAAATTCAGTAAAAGTCCCCAAAGATGTTAAGCCTACGAATAATTTATTATAAACTTTGGAGACTTGTGTAATAAACAGTCTCTCTCTCTGAATTTTATCACATAATGTTATACATATGTTGTAATACCTATGAATGCTATTTTTCCTTCAAAGTCATAAAAATATTGCATCAAAATTGAAGAGTAGTTTTTCATCTGAAAATTATTGATAAATAGTTTGATAATTGTAATGCATGTGATTTATAATTTATGATACTTGTCAGGGCTCGGCAGACGCTTATAAGCCAGTAATAAGTCGCTGTTTTAAATTAATTAAAACCAGCTTGAGGTTTAAGCCTGTTTATAATGTGGTCAATAAGTAAATTAAATGAGATCTCTTTGTAAAGCACAAAATGGGAAAATGGGTTAAACTTAGGCAGTTTAAGCGTGGCTGCCGAGCCCTGATAAATATCTTATCAACAATATCAGAACTTCCTTAGTCTGCCAAAACAATAACTAGTTCCCATTCATTAATATTTTGTATATTTTTTTATGAAAAAAAAAATAATTTTAGATTTTTTTTCATAATTCTTATTAATTAATGCATATGTGAACTATTATTTGTTTGTAAATGTGTGTGTAGATGTACTGTTCAATGTTTAACATTTAAGTTTGTTGTATCCAGAGAGGGAGGGGACATTGGACTGGAAATTTTACTTGTAACCAAGTTCTTATTAAGCGCTTTATCTCTGACTTTATTATCAAATCTTGATGGTGATTCAAACAGTAGTGTCCAAATATTTCCAGCACAAAAAAGGTAATTTTATTTATCATTAATAGGAATGTACATAAAATAATCGTCTATTGTCCTATACCTTCAGATCCCTGCAAGCAAGATTTTACCTGGTTTAATTAGTTCCCAGTCCCCAAGCCTGGCTTGCAGCTTCAGCATCTTTTGAAAGTCTTCCTGCAAACATAATTAAGTATTTCTCAACTGCTAATCTAATGGTCTGTTAGCCGGTCAGTAATTGTTAAAATCAAATTGGAAAACTTGCATTGCATAGTTGAACAATCAGAACTAGAATGTGTTTTCGTCTTTTTTTTATATTTATAAAGTCTATACTAGTCACAAATCTTAAATAAGTTAAGGAAGGCGTTGAGCCAAAAAAAAAGAATTTTTTCTTTTATAGGTATTTTAACAATGCACAGTGGGATTAAGAAAGGAATAAAATTTGGTTTCGCGCATTTTTAAATATACATAAATCTTAAAAATCCTGCAGGGTGTTTATAGGAAGAAAAAGTAATTAAAATGATTAAAAATACATTTTTGACATAATACACTGAAAGAGGCCTATGAATAATTAAATGGCACATTTTTATGTGACCCATTTTAAATGTCTTTTTTTACATCAAATTACAACTTGTAGGAAAGCATCTCTACAATTTATCCTTCCCGTCTGTCTGTGTTGGTTACCTGGATGCTGACGTTAGTGTTGGCATGTTCTGCGGCCTCCGTCACTATCCTCAGGGCCGTTGTAGTATCATCAAAGTCTTCACTCTCCCTAAAAATAAATAAGAATAGCTGAAGCTGATTTTTTAATGTGGCCAAATTAATTGGGAGGGTTTTCTACGAATATAAAATTGTACAATCATAAGATTAAAACCAGTTTTTATAGTCCGTGCCTTCAGCATCTCTGGGTTTAACTGGTTTTAATCTTACAATCATACATTTTATATCCGCGGAAAGCTGTTTATAATACGATGAAATAACTATTACATTACCAGTTCTGTTAAAACTTATTGTAAGATTGGCTAAATGGTGTAATATAGTACAAAAAATGGGATTATTTTCAATCCCGATAAAAAGCCTACATTGATCCTTATATAAAAATAATAGCTTTGAAAATATCTCATCTTTATAAGTAGTCAAGGCTAAATATATTAATTATAATCACGTTTCTTAAGGAAACAAAAACAGCTTATATAAATGTATTCTGCACATTTTATTAAGAAAAAAGTTGAATGACAAAAGAGTGTTAACAATTAAGTCTTTTTGTCATTGAAATTATATAAATAGCTATAAATAGAAAATCCTACATAATTAGCGAAGCCAAGTTTATGTTAATAGGCAACTTAATATAGCAGGTAATAAATCAAGTCTGCCTTTTAGAAACTTGGGGGGGGGGGGTGTCCCACCATCCAAGAAAATAACCTAAAACCATCACAGGACCAGTGGGTATATTCCCTGAAGAGTAGAATCTAATCGGTTCAGTGGTTACCGAGATCTTAATGGAGCTTTGCTATTAAAAATAAGATAAAACATTTATATAAAATAACTATTTTACATATAATAAATACTCTCTTTTTGTGTTAAAAATATTGAATTTATGCTTCTAATTTGAGAGTTAAGCAAAAACTTTATTATTAAGGACACTTTTTCTTTTCAGTTTTAACAAAAATCAAGTTTATACAATAAACAATAAATATGCAGTTTATACATGTTTTTTTTTTAAACGCCGCTACTCAATTTTTAGGGTTTGTAGTGTCCAGTCCATCACCAAATCAGTGTGAGAATAGATTGACCTTATTTTTCTTGTTTGTAAAGTACATTGCTCATAAAAAAATTCTACAAATCCCGCGATGGTCGCCAAAAAATGTACGAATAGACTAAACAAACACCCAAGAAACAAATACGCTTATAGTGGCTGTGATTTACATTGAATCTACATCATACCTCTTCAATACATATATACATTATACATTGTTACAGTTTAATGTTCTCTTTACTAAGGGTTAGTATTGCTGCCCTACTTATGGACGTTATCATTATCGTTACAAAAAAAATGAAAATACAAGATTAAAGTCATTAAAAAAATTGATTAAAAATCTCCGATAAATCAAAATTTTATATTATTCTAAAAGATTATTTATGCTAAAATTTTCTCCAAATATTCAAGTCATGATTTCTATAATTTAACATTTACCAACGTTAAGGCTAAAATGGCGCAATTATAGATGAAAAACTTGACATTTTTTGCGTGCAAATTTTCTCTACATTTCACCCTCCTTTCCAATATTTGATGTAAAAACAAAAGAAGATATTTAGAAAATTTATCTAAATTCTAGCAGAAAGTGCCAGAAAGGTTAAATGTGACAAATGTATCAAGTCAGTGCTCCAACTTTTACCTAAATTCGCATAAAAAAGCATGAAATGTTTAAAACAAAGCAAAATCTTTAGCGTGTTTTTATCAAACGACGAAAAATGGGCCAACAAATAAAGTCAAAACTTTAACATGTTTAAAATGGACCTACGAACGGTTTCATAAGAACTGTAGATTTACTACGCTTTCCTGACTATACCAAATCATTACAGAAATCTGCATGCAAATTTTAAGAATCGAATCCTTTAACTGATATATCATTTACATGCAAACGAATCCAATTGATCATTTTTTTCTACACTAAATTGTTAAAACACCTAGAAATTTGGAAGCCGTCAAAACGGGCAGTATTTAAGTTATGTTTTAATCCAAGGAGGTGCGTATAATCACCATGACATGAAAGTCATTATTTTACATTTTTTTGGCACAAAATCGACTTTTGAATTTGGTAATTTATTCTTTACAGAGCTCCTGTTTTTTTTTGTATAATTTTGCATGTTTTTAAATTTTCTTTTCAAAGAATCTACTGGTACTATATCTGGTGCGTGACAGTAATAGAGATAGTTGGGAAAATGCGTTGGCCTGTAAAAAAAAAAACAAGGGGCAACTTATTAACATACACAGTTAATACTTCCAGATAAAGTTCATGCAATTAAAGGGTTGGTTGTTCATGACCTAATATCCTAAAGCTAACACAAACTGATGATGCCCTTGAGTTCTCTAGAATCAAACGAGAACACCGCACCAAATATATTTGAAAAGCTACCTTGGTAAATGATCGAGATAATCTTTGAGAAGTAGTTGATACTGAGGAAGTCTTTGCACTGGTTTCAACAAATAATGAGATATTTTCAGGTGTTGGCACTCAGATTTTCTTTCAAAATCTTCTACAAGCCTAAATAATATATTTATATCAAAGTAACAGGATGCTTGTATGTCTGTGTGTATAGCCTAAGATATCAATAACCGGTGGACCGATATGGTTCTCCGTGGCAGCGAATCATCTTATATGTCCAGGAAAAAATGTTTTACTATTTTTGGGGAGGTTATTTCCACCCAGCAAAGGGAAATCGTCCCTTATAAAATACCCCCCCCCCCTAAAAAAAAACTTAAGCTTTTTAAAAAGATTAAATACTCCCAGAGGCCCCATAATCCCATAAAAAGATATTTTTATGTGTTTCTTATCTTAATCGTTTTTCCCCTAATTCAAGATGTCAAACGTTGTATTTAGTACTTTTTTGTTTTTGAACAATAATAACAATACTTACTTTTTGAATTTTCTATAATTATTGCAGTTCTGATTAAAAATGTCCATTGTCTGTTTAAACTCACTAATATACGTCGTGTATAACTTTAGAAAAGGTCCTTTTTTCACAATCACGTCGGCAATCTTTTTGCACGTGTCCCAGTTGGCGATACGGTCCTCAAAGTCCTTGAGGAGGTCAGAGTTGAGGGTGATGAGCTCCTTGAGGTTGCTGAACATCCTGTTGAATTCTGTGTCGGGGATTATTTGACTCTTGGATTCGGCCTTGGCTTCCAATACAAAATCCCTGAAAAATTATTTCAAAGTTAATCAAAGAGAATAATGATGAAATAAGGGATAAGACAATGGCTGATAAATTGATGTACAGCCCCAATGTTGATACACAAAATTAACCCTTGTGTAAATACAAATAGTGGTTGAAACGGTTAGACACTCAAGTTAATAAACCAACCAATATAAATTCAATTCAAGTCCCCAGAGGAGTTTAGCCAACGAATAAATAAACGTTAGCAAAAAACTTTGGGGACTGGTGTAATATACAGCAAAATGTCCCCTCCCTTCCTGGGATCAAACCCTTGACCCCATGTTTCTTGAAACCTACCCTTCCCGCCCCCTTGGAATGCCAAGCGTTAAGCTACTAATTAACATGTACCTTTAACTATTGTACCTGAAATTTTTGTAAATAAGAGTGAGAACATCCACATAGGCCCTCTCCGAGGTCATAATCTCCTGGGCAATCAGGAACACCTTTCTCTCCTTCTTATTGGCCGGAGTCCTGGGATGATCCAGCTCCGAGCTGAAGGTGTCCTCTGATTGGTCAAATGATGAGTTACTCTGGGTGCCCAATGTGTTTCTTGTATTTCTGATTTTAAAATTGGCTTCATTTGTATATCAAATTTATTTATTCAGGTACATTATCCAACCCCCCTTCCTTCCCATAAAAGATATATACAAATGAGGGGTAAATTTTAAAATATTCAATTGTACAATCCCTGCATCAAAACTTGAGGCAAACCTTGAAGGAAAAAGATAAAGAATTAAACAAATGAAGCCAACATGCCTATCATTTGGGCTTAAATAATTTGAGGCTGTTGAAGTATCTGGCAACGAGCCACTGCTGCTCATATTTGATGATGTATCTGTGTGAACTGGGCTAGTCTTCTTTTCAGCTTGGCCACCACCAACCTGGTCATTATTTTGTGCATCATTAACAACATCAAATGAGATTAAGGAGTCTTCCTGGTGATTGTCAAATGAAATGAGATTTTCCTCTTCGCGCTGAAGTTTCAGCTGTTGCTGTTGGAATAACTTTTGCTGTTGTAAATCACTGACAGGCGTGTAGCTTGTTCCGTTGATGGATTGATCTGGCACATTTGATGATATAGGACTAGAAATAAGTTTGCGGCTTGATTTTTTTGACCGCGATGAGCCGCCACTACCAGTCAGTTTGCGACTGCTGTTTGGCGTAAAAAGTTTTGAAATTGAACCGCCGTCTGTCACAGATCTTGATCTAAAGGCGGGACTTTCTGTGCTGGGCGTGGGCGGGGCTGTGCTGGACGAAAGGCGGGCCGAGCCAAACGCCTCTTCCGCCGAACTGAGCTGACTTCCCATTGGTGGGCCAACAATGACACCCGCATCAGCTTCATCCAATGAGGCCTCACTGTTGGGGCGCAGTTTGCTGCGCTTAACCTGGCGCTTCTTGCCCTTGCCAAAAGATCCCAGAATGTCTCTCAGTGTTGAACGTGAAGGTTGCTGGTTCGCACCCCCGCCAATGATGCCTTCTTCTGAGTCACTCTCATATTCTGAAAAATATATATTCTATTAATGGTATTAACAGCAAAATGACATTTTTCTGGAAAAATAAACAATTGACTCTTTTGGCCTTGATTAAAACATTAAACGCATTTCTTTTCAAAGTATTATCTTTTAATTTAAATCTGAGGGAGAAGGAAATAATTGTTCAATCAATCTACGTTTTTTTGCTTTTCCAAACGATAACCAAACTACCCAAGGAAAGTTTATTAATTTATAGGAAGTTAATAGATCATCCAATATCCAATCCAGATATCCCTGTTTATTTATTGATAGGAAGTAATCGATTTTCCATTGTTCCATCCCTATATTCGTGCTAAAAAGTATACCTCTTGAGTCTCTAACAGATCTGCTGCCATCCGAGCACTCAATATCACCATCATACCAGGTTGACCTACGTCGTGACCTACACAAAATATACAAGGATAACAAGGAGATAATTGGTGAAAGGCAAAACATAAAATTAAATCTTAAATTTGTCTTAAATTCTACAAGTTACTTCGACTCTAGTCAAGGGCGGTTGAGGTCAGGAAAATAGCCTAAAACCACCCCAAAATATTTCAAAGTTTCCCTTAAGAGTAAAACTTATTTATACCAGCAATATCCGATATCTTAAGCATCAGACATTAATCTTACTAATACAAATGTTATTTGGTAAGATGATTCTTTTACCCTTCAAATAGGTAGACTTCGTCTATGTTTGTGTGTGTATGTACTGAAATAAATTAAAAGGTATCTCCTTGTAAGGGAAGCTTAATACGGTTTTATTCAGGATTTTATAACATATTTGGGGGTGGTAGATAAAATATATCTTTTGATCAAACCTATCTTTTACCTGGAGGATAAGGAACTCCCAGAGGAAGAAGTGGCTCCCGGGGACCCGGACTTGGATGACCGCTTGCCTACTCCGGTACCTGTAGGATCTGATTCTGGCCGACTATCTCTCCAGGTTGATAAACCTCCTTCTAAAAAATGAAAAATATATTGTTTAATCACACAATCTTTGATCTGGGTTTTTACAAATACGACGTATATAAATAGTTTAAAACATGCCAGTGACCAATATTAAACTTAAATGAAAAGATGTTGAAGGAAAAAAACTTAAACATTAATAATTCCTTAAATGTTTAAAATTAAATGAAGTAGAAAACAATGTTTGTGTCTTTTAACATTGCAAATTATTATTTTAATCGCAAAAAGACTAATAAGTTTGCAATGATTGTTCTTTGATAGTATCTGTCCATTGAAGCATGATTCCGAATAGTAGAGTAGAGTTATCAACAAGTTAACTTCCTATGATAAAC
>LS056081.1:0-13157 GCA_900241095.1 Acartia tonsa | reverse complement strand
ACAATTCTAACATGCCTAAATTAACGAATAAAAGCTATCTATCTCGGACGTACGGACGGACGTACGGACGGACGGACCGACCCTAATTATAGAAAAGCTTCGCTTTTAAAAAGATTAGAGTATAATATCTTATGGTATAAACTAATCTTATTTTAAAAAGTAAATCTACTCTAAAATTTGTCTTTTTGCTGCATTGTACTCATTATTCCGTTATTGTTGCTTTTTCTTTTATTTATTAAATTTTTGACGATGGCATTTTTTACAATGACGTTTTTTTGCTATGACGTATTTTACAATGGTGTTTTTTTTGCGACTGTTTTTTTCTGAGACATACCGTTACGATAAACGATGCTTTCTGATCACAAGCAGACGTGATCTAATCTTTTATTAATATCATTAAAGTATCTTTCTTTAATTTCTAGTTGTCCTAGGCCTTGTTAATTTTTATATGAATGGACAGGAAATTCTTTGATACTGTTCTCTGATTAATTAGCACCTACTCTATACATAATTTTTATTGTTTTTCTGTTTGTTTTCTTGGAATATAACTTATCTGTACGTCAGAAAGAGCAAAATTTTTATCTTCTAAAGTCTGTTTTTCTGATAGTAGATTGATAAAGATATTTTGTTATTGCTTCATATCCTTTGCCTTGGTGTTTACTCAATATTGATAATGTACTTATAATTATAATATTACATTTATACGTTAATAGTAGCGTAATTTTCGGATGTTAAATGGTCAAACAGTTTTGGCGACCTTACTAGTATATAATGATAGTAGGCGTAATACATTGGCCCTGGGGCAACTTGTTCTATTTATATTATATATCATTTTGAAAAAATATTATTTTCTTTCGTCCAATTTAGTAACAGAGAAAAATAAAATTATCTTCAACATAATTATTAGAAATATACCAAAGTAGGCCTATATACATATATAAGTTTGGCTTAAAACAGTGCCAATATGATTTTAAAAATCATAGGTACTTTATTTTGTAAAAACGCCATTATCTAAGCCTTTATGTCTTTATCATTTTACCATATTCTGTTTGTTCCTTTACATTATTACCAAGATAGTGTTCATACGATATAATTAAGATTTTAAAGGTAGAAAATAAAATAAAAACAATTTTGTTTTGTGTTGATACTCCGTCGAAGCTAAAACCTAGACCAATAACAAAAATTATGTCGACTTTTGTAACTTCCTAAAAGTGGTCTTGACTGATATTGTATCTACATATAGTTATTAGAGCTAATTTCATTTATTTTTCATCTTCATAATACTAAATTTACAGTATCTGTACTGCTAACATATATCTACCAATAAAGGTATTAAAATATTTATGTTGATATGATATCAGCATATACTTTTTAAAGGTTGAACAACTAAAGTTAATAGATTAAGGTTTTCAGTAAAAGATTGTTTGTCTGTGTGTCTGTAATGAAAGATCTCGGTAGCCTCTAAACCGATTTGGATCACCTTTTCAGTGAAGCTTTCTATACGCCCAGGAAATGTTTATAATTATTTAGGGAGAGGGTAACTACACCCAACAAAGAAAAATTGGCACTAGAGAAAATGCCTTGCCTATCCCTCGCAAATATTTGCTAAGAATTTCTTTTTATAATAAAATTGAAATGAGAGGGTCGAACCGCTCCTTTACGCCCCCCCCCTTTCCTCCAGTAGCTCTAAAGGCCTGTATGGGGCATATCCGCTAGTAGTAAATATTTGTTACAGTGAATGCGCAACTGATTATACTATCATCCTTGATACAATCTCTCTCTCTCTCTCTCTCTCTCTCTCTCTCTCTCTCTATCTATCTATCTATCTCTCTTTCACGTTAGATGTTTTAAGTCTTAAACTTTATACATACAGTATACATACATCTAATGGAAAAGGGATAGACCAGTTGAAAATTTGCCTCCTGACATTGTTTTTTATCAATTAACCTATAAAAACGTAAAAAAATATGATGGCATTAACGAAAGCGAAACTCAACAGTACAAACAAGAATTACCCAACCTAGAGAGACGGATTGCTTGAAATATGAAATAAAAATGCATGATTCGTTGAAATAATGATGTCAAAATATTTAAAATTAATTAATTTAACTTTTTATTTCATTGTTTAGTTTTTTTTTGTGGCTTATGTTAATCTGTTTATCCTTGTCTAGTATATCACCTTATCAATATCAGTCTGTCAACTTTAGATCTTATAACTCTACAGGCAAGTTCCAGAGTCGCTACATCAAAATAACACCTCAATAGAGAAGAAGGCTAGCAAATACTTTAATTATACTGTGACACAAGAGTTTTAAAAGTTTTATTTTATAGGCTCCTTTACATCTTTTAACTCTTTAGTTTAACATAAACAACTTTTATCATGGATTTAGGGATAGGACAACGGACGATAAATTGTCTTCCCAAAAAGACTAATTCGTGAAAATAAACTTCGGAAGCTGGTAAATAGAAGGGGGAGGGGAAGAGAGTGATACTCAAACTACTTTTGCCAAAAACAAACCAAACACAAGATTCACATAGATCGTAGTCAAGAACCAAGAAAGTGTGGAAACTAAAGCTCGACAGCAAGGTGTCATTCACGCATGCAAGTGACTTACGCGCTGCTGCCGAGCCCTAACAGACAAAATGTAACCAGACTTGCGAATTTTTAGAGAAGCCTTACTCAAATTTATATTGAGCAAAATCCTTATGAACAATTGATTTAATAAATATGTAATAAGATTATCTACATTTTGAACGTGCTGACACTTTGTTGTTGCTGTGCCAATTAGACATACACATAATTTATCTATTTTAATTACTTGACACACGGACGGACGGACAGACGGACTAGCGGACAAAGCCTAAATTTAGGAAAACTTCACTTTTTAAAAATCTTTCTATGATTATGCGTTACAGAATATCCAGCTAATCAGCAGTTTGACATTTTCAAACTTAAAGTTTAGACACGATATCATAAATTATTAATGTAAGATACTTTTAAACAATAAATTGATAAACTATCGGCTTCAAATACAGCCTTGCGGGCTTACACACTTGTTGGATGGATGCTAATATTTGCTGGGGAAATATTTATTTAGATCGTGAAGCAGTAAAATCATTTCTTAAAGGGAAGAAAAAACATTTATAAAACAGTTTTGCTGCCAATGTTATCAAGTGCTTAATAGTGACCCATGAATGGGAAACCTAAACCATAATGCTTCAATCTTTTATAGCCAATAATAAAATCTCATTTTTGTTGCTAAAGTCGAGAGTGACGGGGGTTGGAGTAATGATAATAAATATATGAAATATTTATTTCTTACAATATCTGTCACGTTCTCTGAAATATATCCAACAATTTTGTTACCATTTGTTAAAATAGTTGCTTAATTATATTACTAATAATTTTAGATTTTTCAAAATATTTCGGATAAAAAATGTTTCACAAGTTCATGTATCTAGATAAATATTTATGTATTTTACCTCCCTCACAGAAAAAAATATTAGGAGGGGGTACTACACCAGTCCATTTCGGTAGAGGGGGCGGGGGGGTTGAGGGAGGTTTAACCCGCCCTAGGTACGCCTGTAATGTCGACTCTAATAACACAAAATATGGTTTCCTAAAATATTTTTGGTGGGGTATTAATCCTTTACACCCGCCCCTCTAATCCCAAAATTGAACCTAATTATAAAGAACATAGGATTCTGGAATTTAGTAATAGTGTCTAACTTTTTATCTTGGTGACGTAACAAAAATCGAAGGATGAGAGGGGAGGTGGAAAAGGAAACCACTAAAAAAGAGATGGATTTTTGTTACGTCACAAAGATAAAAAGTAAGACACTATTAATAGGTTCAGGATTCTTTTCTCATACTAAACCTAAAAGTACTAGTACTATCTAGAAAATCTCTCTCAGACATCCAAATAATTCATCTATTATTTACTTTAAAAAAGCTTACAATCTAAAATGATTCTACAATCCGAATATATCTAGCTTTGTTTCCAAACACTTTGTAAGGCCCCGGCTTTAATATCCTGTTTTACCCTCATTTATTACCAATTATGATTGATTAATTTAGTTTGGAGTTGGATAGACTACACTCTTCTTTAGAGGCCTTATTCTATTTTCTAATGGTCTCAGATATACTTTATTTCTTTCAGATATAACAAAGACTTAATCTCCTTGCATTTAAGTTAGCTGATACGCCCCTAGTCTAAAGGGCTTAGAAAATATCTATGGGTAACCTAAGTTATAAATACAATGCACAATCTTTATCAGCATTATTATAAACTATGAATCTACCCTGTCTAAACTGTTGTATTTTAATAATTCATTTCGACTGTATGGCTAAAATAAATAGAAGTCGTGGCTGACATACAATAAGTAAGATATTTTTATAATATATGGCTTTTGATGGTCATTGCTGACATAATATCGACATATCAGCAGTCTTAATTGATATTATAACTACATACTTTTGGTTATTAACGACGGCATTAATTATAGTAATAGCGCAGTATGATCTATCTTACAATGAGAAAAAAAATCTAAAAAACTTACCTATAGATAAAATTAGAAATCTGGCCAAAATTAGAAACACACTTGAGAAGGCAACAGTTCCCTCATATGCCCCACTATATATATATATAGATAGATACATTAATAGGTTTAGAAACACCTTATTTAGAAAAGACCCAGCTAATAAATTATATGTTTCACATTTTTTATATAAAGATTCGAAGCTATTTTATAATATCTTTGTTGGCCAGTCTTACATTGAAGAAGAAAAAATCACCAATAAAAGTGTTTGTCTAAAGAAATATTTTCTATTATACCTTAAAATAAGTAATACTTCTTTTTTTTCAACAGAGAAGTAGTAAACTTGCTAATGCTGCGCTACATATACATGTTAGTCTTCCTTGCTCCTCATTTTAAGCGGTTATTTTTTTCAGAAATAGACTAATAGTCTGAAAACTTTTTATTCGAATATCCGCAAGTTAATGTTAGAACTGTTTTTGATAAAATATACTTTACTTTGTTGATAATGATTTCAGCAGAATATAAATTTATATAAGTCACAACAGTTATTTTTTTCTGGCGGAAAAGTTGTTAGGTCAAATAGTTATTCTTTAAGTGAAACATTTCTTCGTGTTTCTATAATTCAGAATACAATTACCTATACTATACATACATGTTTGGTTTTAAAAGCGTTAAAAGAATGGTTATCTAAATTGATTTTTAATCATATTAATCTGCTAGTTATGAAGGTAGGAACGGCTGCTAATAACTTTTTAAATATATAGAATATAATTTGCATATACTTGCATATGTACATCAATCATTGTTTATTGATTAATTAATATGTAGTTTTAGTATCGAGGCTACTCTATAAGTATACAGTGAGGTGGTGGATATTGAATTAATACTGGTACCCAAAGTGAGGTGGTGGATATTGAATTAATACTGGTACCCAAAGTTTATGAAAACGTTTTCTCATTTGTTGGCTAGAAGTTCTTTTAAAATGCGCGCTATATGGGTTTAAGGAGGGTGTAAAATTTTTTCGGAGCACTTCTCGCTCCCCCATACCAAAACCACTTACACACCACTGCTATTAACTATTAAATTGATAATTAAATCCATATAAAAAGATTCAGACAAAAGATGTTAGGTCCATTCGATGGCTAAGGGATTAGTTATGCAAAATTAATATCACATTTATTACTAACTCTTCAAATCGAAATCAATATAGAAATGGAAAATCAGAATTTCTTTTGTCGAACGTGATGGAAGAAGACCATATCCGAGTGGCGTGCGCTAATTAAGTTTGACGGCGTGTTTTAGTCATATTCTATAAAATAAGTGAATTATTTTGTTTCATTGCCTTTTTATTAGGGTGGACATAAAAACCTACAGACTTCTAATTTAATTTCCCAATTTTACTCATACTCGCGCCAATAAGATAATATATATCGATACTTAAATCTTAGCTTGACCTGAGGTGAATTCTTAAAAAAATTTGCCCTACTAAAATTAGTTTTCTTACTAAAATCAGTGAGGCAAACTGATTTTTTAGAGGGGATAATTTTCCTCACTAAAATTTTAGTGGGGCAACAGTTTTTTAAAGAATTCAACTTTGATCTGTTTTTTTTCTCTCTAATCCTACCAGTCCCTGGTCCCTGCGGGCTTCCTGCATTGAATTTAAAAGATTTATGTTCTTATTCAAGCTAACTTGAAACTAAAGGGTCATAACTGAAATTTACAACTCAATAACGTAGACTAAGTATGCACAGCTAATAGAGCTATAGTGTTCTAGACTACTTGACAACACATTTTCCCTTCTCCAATTGATCTTGTTATATACTGCAAATTATTGCTTGGTCTCCTAAATTCTCTACAGTGTCTAAGCAGCCTGTATACGTAAATATACCAAGTACACAAGAACCATAAACTAACTTTAAATAGATGATATACAAAGCTATATTTATCGCTTTTTCAAGGAATACTATTATATTGTGTTTTAATCTATTTTTTTCATCTGAAACACAAAAAAGTTACTCTAACATATTCAATTATGTTATGGGCGGAGTACTATTTCTAAAAAAGGAGTGGTAATAGGTATTTCATGTTAGGGGAAGGTTTTATATAAAGGAATAAAGAAAAGTAGAGAAAAGATGAAATTGAACAGAATTTTATAGAGACACACATTTAAATTGAGAAAATAATTGCGGAGAATAAAATACGAATTAACCGTATATATATATTATGTATGTTTAATTAACTAGCATCATAAATAATTTATTTTTGTCCAAGTTGATAATAAAACATATCTCTAGAAACAATATGTCAAAGGGGAAGTGTCGTATCTCCTCTCCAATTAGATACTTCTCAAAGTTGTAGATAGCAGTCCAGCAGTTTACAATATCTCATCGGATATCCTAATACTAGGTGTATATAATAATTGTCCTGAATCCTGGTTATATCGTGGGAAGAAATAGTTGGTTGCTATCTTTATGATTCAGACGTTAATAAGAATAACATATTCCAACAAGATTATTGATACCAAAGCTTTTCTATCAATTTTACTTTACCTTTACCTTTATCACTTATCAGTTAGGTTCCATTTAGGAATCGTAGAAACTCGATAATCGTTACCAGAAAGTTAGTACGTCCCTTTTTTGACAATAACTTTTTGTTGTTCCTGTTCATGTTGGTTCCTAAGATAACAAGATTCAATAAATAATAAGCGAAGTAAATACATAATTAAATCCTAAAAATGTATTTTACGCAAATATACTGATGCAATTTTGCAATGAATTTATGTTTAATTTATTTAGACTTACAAATTTAGTTCTGCCTATTAAGTCTTGACACTCTGCAATGGAATCCTTTCTTTTTTTAGAGTTGTGCTTCTATGGATGTTATCATCCTTGTTTTTATCTTTAAGCTATATTTATTACAAATTCAATGTGTTTTTAAAGGAATTTAAATTTTTGAAAAAAAGTTTAAGCATGAATAACATTAAATCAAAGAAACATTGAAAGGATATTTGTGTTCTTACAAATTGGCAAAATTTTTCACTTCAAAAAATAGCATAATGGAACCAAAATCTTAATCAATGTATTTAAATGTTTCATTTTCAAGGGATATCTTATCTTGTTTCCTAAATTTTCTCCGAACCTCCAAGAAGCTTCACTGTAATTCAGAGCCAGCAATGTTGGTCTAGCCAGATTTTTGGATGAAACACATAGACAAACACACATTGTCTCTCCTATATTAGAAATATATTTTTTTCTTTCTAAAAACAGCTTCAATTCCGGAAAGATAAGAAAGCAAGAAATTTTCCAGACATAGATTTATACGTAAAGCAGGACACACAAATGTATTCTGAAAATAAAATGTAAAATCTATCTTGGAAGACAACGATGTCAATAACTACGTTATACTAAATTTATTAGTTATTGGTGGTGACTGCCAATGAATGCTTTTATTTTTATATCAAATTAAGTTAAAGTGATTAGGACTGTCAAATCAATTCAATAACAACTGAAATGTTTGTAGTACTTCAATCTTATCCTATAAAGCAGTGAATATTTGTATTTGTCCGTTAAGATCTGATCCGCTGAACCGAGTGCGCTCTACATTTTAGATATTCCTGCATTTTAGAGAAGCTTCACTGAGGTCCAAGAATGGTTTCAGACTATTTCATTCTGTCCTCCCTCCGTTTAATTTTAGGGGATAGTTGCTAGTTAACTATAGAGATGTGTTTTTGTTTCTCAGAATAAATGTACCAATCCCATTGAATTGAAACAAGATGCAAGTTAAAAGCAAATAATAAATCCTTCAAATTTCAATACATTCTGTTTTCTTTTTAAAGCCAAAGTTTTCTACAGTTAACGGTCTGTCTGTCAAGCAGTAACAGGTTGCAAATCTTTAGTATCAGTCTTTCTAGCTCTGATTAGTGAGTTGACATTAAATCTTAATTGTTAATTTTGTACGTCCATTTTCAGATAAATAAAAGTCCTATTTACATGTTTAATTGTTGAGTCCTGGGACGATTTAAAAGTATCATTTACACAATTACGAATCAATGTAGGTTATCAATTATCCTAATGCATAATAAGCAATTTTACCATAAAGCAAGGTGGACGGCTAGCCTTTTGTTATACATTTATCTTAGTAACTTTCTTGTGTTGATAATGTTGTTTCAAACTAAAAACAAGTCCTTACAAAATAACTATTAGATGACAACTTCTAGGTTTGTAACTTCAGGGAATAGGATAATTCTCCACAAAATCAAAATAAAAGCACCTTTTACCACCTATTATCTCGAGAGGACGCTCGGCCAAGGAATTTAGTGCCTCGTTCAATTGAACTGAACGTATTATTATTTTTTCACCCAAGGAAACTTGGTAGGTTAAGTAAGTCCCAACAGCAACCAGTACACTTTAAATGGATAACCTCTGTCTTGATATTCTAACTGTGCAAGGTAATGAATTGCGCCTGTTTATAGGCCAAGGCAAAATATACAGCTAAAGAATTTACAGCTACAGCCTTGTTGACCTTTTAAAAGGACCAGCAGTCAAGCTACCCTACTATTTTTTTTATGTATACAATTTTTATTGTGAAAATATTTTTAATGTAAGTGTGTTTTGTGTAATTTTGCTCAACGTTGCTAAAATTTTAGTATTTCACCTAGTTTTTTTTTAACCTGTGTATGTCCTTTCTAATTAATTGTTTAAAAGAAAAGTTTTCCCTGTCTCGTTAATTTTAACTTTTCTTCGTGTAACCAATTAACAAATTTTCTCCAAAAACTTCTTGACACAGAAATACACAAAACTGTGGTCGGTCATTAGTTCTAAAAAATAAAATCAGTTTAGTGATTAGTCATTATGATTATTACTTGTTCAGAAACTGCCCGTTCCCATATGACATCCCCTCCAATCTATTTGCATGAGTTCTCTTACGAATGAAAATTGATTGGTGGATTTGACAATATGGCACAGAGCAAACGGATGGACCCATATTTACAAGATTCTCAGTCAAGATTTGTGCTGTTTGCCAGGGGGCGCGACAACCCTCCCTAAAAAAAAGTAATGGGGTAGTAAAGGAAAGTGAATTATCTGCCCTCCTCAAAAAAATATCGGAAATCCCTAACAACATAATAGGACAGGCGCTACTTAGAATGGAGGCAAAATGTTGTTTTATCTCTGAATTCATTTCTATTTTTTTTTTAAATATTAATCCATCCCCTTGATTTTTCTATCTATAATTCTTTTAAAATTGAATGGGTAGTCCTAAGTCAGTACTTAGAAAGGTGTATGTCGGTTTTTAATAATATAATGAAAAATAATGATACATATATGCAGCTAAAACTTCATTGTTAAATATTAAAGGTATTGTTAAGTCAGCATTTCTATCTATATAAAATGAAAAGAACCTATTGAAATATAAGTCATTGTCACCACAATGCTTCTATTCTTAACAGGGTTGGTACCCTAAAACATAATTTTACTCTTTTTATTTTTAAAGCTTGGACCCTCTTCGGGTATAGAAAGAACAAAAGGCTTTAAAATGAAGTAATTATAGGTACATGTACAACATAAATTTTAGATGCTCAGCTAAGGAACCTTGGATAGGTTTATAAAAGATAAATAAAAGTTTAAAATAAAGTAATTATAGGTACAGGTAAAACATATATTTTAGATGCTCAGCTAAGGATACTATACGCATCTCTGTTAAACTTGAAAGTATTATATTGACATCAAGTTCTAGCACAAATAGATTGAAGGTTGGTGTATTTACAGGGATGGAAAAATGTGTCAAACTTTTTAGGTAAACAAAGTACTTTTAAAACCTTTTAAAACTCAAAAAGATTACGTAATTCAAATATAATTTGCCTAAAATTATTAGAATTCAGGGAGGAAGGGAACATTGGACAATAAATTGTACTGGTCCCAAGAGTTAGATTAAGATTTTTTTCAAACCAGCAATATATTTAAACTTTCATGTATGCGACATAGATGGCGGAAATTCCTTGGCACAAAACAGGCACAACTTATTATAATGTACAAATAGATAAAGTTCATGCAACCAAAGGTTGCTTGTCTGAAGGGCGTTAAACCATATAAACATGCACATCATTAAGCAAGATTTAGTACAGATATCTCTAAAATAAGATCTCGTTGTGTGTAATCCTTGTTAACAATTCAGATACTGAAATAATAACTAAATAGTTCTTTGTTGATATATCAGCCTAACTCAGGTCTAACATGGATAATCAGAGTATCTTAATTTTGTGTAGAGTAAACAAAACTCAAGTATCTCAGGAACATGGCTAAAATATATTAGACATCTTCTAACTGAAATTCAAGGACAGGAATCTGCATTATTAGTGCAGATTCTCTAACAAAGTTGCAACTTTCAACGGTGAACAATAACATCTACATAATAGATAACATAGTAAATATAAAAATGTATTAAGTAAGAGGGATATAATATATTATACTTCTCAAAAACCCCTTATTTTTTTGGTTTTTAATCAATATTAGATTCCCAATAAATTCTTTTCAGGTAAGTTTTATGAATTCTTTGTAAATTCATAGACTGGTTTGAGATTTATAAGTTGTAGAAGGGATAGGAAATGTCTTTTGAAAAATAGACTTCAGAACAGAGCAGTTTAGGTACAGGAATTCATGAGAAATCTTTAAATTTAACATTATCTTAATCAACTACTTAAATTTTTGTTGGTTTTGCTAAACTAATAAAATATACGTATACAATTCAATAGATAATTTAACCAATCTTACATCTCTGATACTGATTATTTGAAGAATTTGATCCCTAAATCTTTTACAAATACGCTTTTTAATATTTCTCATAACTGTTGATCAAATTGTTCTTCAAATTTAATAGAGCTCCGCTGTCTCCATTTTACAATTAGGCTCGGCAGTGGATTGTTACGGCTTGGGACTTCCAAAGATAGCGCATCTGAGCCTGATTTTTTCAATAAAAAAAAATACAGCTTATTTGCATCTGTAGCTATAGAGTTTTTATTTACAATTTATGGATTCCTATCCTTACAATTTAGATTTACAATTAAAAAACACTTTCATATTGATTTCTAAAAATCTGCAACTTATGATCTCGCAAATAATATATTTAGTTTTCAGAGCAGCTTTATTGTCAATTGGCCGTATTGCTTACAAAAGTCACACCGGCAGACGTGAGCGTACTAATAACTTACCCAATTAGCTATGCTCAGCCGAAGCAACCATATTTTCATTCGCCACTTTAACGTACAGTTAATCTTAGCATAATTCAGCAGAAGCCAGCCAAAGCCATGCAGCCTTAGTTAAGTTGCTGCAGTACTCAAACTCATCTGACTTAAAGTGAGAAGCCGCAGCCTCAGGCAGCTGCAAGAAATTAAACAGACATCCTAAGCTGTAGCTCTTCTCAGCTTAAGCAACGAACAGGCGCAGTGCTGTGGCACAATGCGCAGCTACTTTGATGAAGTCTTTAATTTCTCATCAAAACTTAATTTTATTTAAAAACAGTTATTCTAAAAACAAGAATGCATACATCATTCTAAGCGTGTGATGTACGGACGTAATACCATAATTATAGAAAAGCTTCGCTTTCATAAAGCGGGGCAGCTTCTGAAATCGGAATGCATGTGAAAATTCCTTCCTCTGAATAAAACTGAGAATTGGTGGATTTAGATCAAGATAAAGAGACATTAGCCTGGTTCACATTTTTAAAAGTTTTTATCAGACTGATCCATATGCGAAAATTCTCAAGATAAAAAGGCACATTAGCCAAATTCAAATTTAATTGAACATGATTCTCAGGTTGTGGATGGAACAACTTTACCTGACATATTTAACATGTTAGATGTTTTGAGCCATTCTAATGAACATGTTAGATGTCAACTGGTTGTCCTAAAAACATTAAATCTTTTGATAATGGCTTCTAAAGTATTTCCCTTAATCAAGATATATACTCAGAAACAAATAAAAAGTTCTACATTTGGACCAAAGAAAAGAGTTTACTTAGTTTTCATATATACACTTACAGAAATTTTTAATCTACTATTTTCATTAATCGAGGAAAAAAATCACTTTGGATTGTCTCAACCCTTTTCAATTACTCCATGTAAAATATAGTTAATTTCATTATTAAAATGTGAAAAGTTTTTTTATTTTACTTTACATGGTCTATATAGATCTTTAAAAAATATAAATATATATTTTTAGTCGAAAAGAAGGAGAGAAAGTGGTGATTTGATTTTAATTTTGTTTAATTAAAAAAGTAAAGCTGAAAAGAAAGTTGGGGAGGTATGGATTTGAATAAATATAGATTTTAGATAAGTAAAAAAGTAAATATTTTAAAGAAAAAAAAATATCATTCAAAAATATCCTGTAATGTTCAATGTTCAAGGTAAAAATATACATTTTCAGTATCCAAACAGAAACACAAATAGACAGATAGACAAACAGCCACACAGACAGAGAGATATACAATCAGACAGTCACACAGACAGTCACACAGACAGTCACACAGACAGTCACACAGACAGTCACACAGACAGTCACACAGACAGTCACACAGACAGTCACACAGACAGTCACACAGACAGTCACACAGACAGTCACACAGAC